>VZTT01028825.1:0-17352 GCA_013400855.1 Buphagus erythrorhynchus | reverse complement strand
TTAAGACATTTGCGTCTATTAGCAAAGGAAATATATGTACTACTAGAAAATACTTAACCTAGGACAAATTTGTGACAGCTGGATATTGAGCAGTTAAATCTGTGTTTTCAGAGAGGATGTAAATGAAAACCCAGATAAATGTAACATATACTTGGGTTGTTTAATCAAGCTGCTTAGTAACTCTTTCTGAAGAATATATAAATATATATNTGTGGTGAGTTGGAGAAACAGTTTTGTATTTTTCTATACAAAATTTGCTATTTTCAACAATGGATTGCCCTAGTGAATAGAAGGAAAGGAGCAAGCACCAGGTACTCTGGCAGTCTGAGGACAGACTACAGATCAACTAGAAGAAAGGTCATTCTGAACATTTAAATTATGGTCTTCCTTAAACTAGAGTAATAACTTTCTCATTTTGCTTCAGTGTCCTCCATTTTCAGTATCATCAATCTCAGTGTAAATGTAAATGAAATATATTGAATCAATTGTATTAAATACTGTATCATTCAATATATTTTTAAAATTTCTGTCAAACAATATGATGCTCACAATTATATTCTAGACTGTTTACTGATAAGGAAAATTACAACTTTGTGAGTACCATGCTAAGCTTCCAAACAGAAATCCTCTGATTTTCTGGTCTTTTATGTCATAAAATTTAGCTGAAGCTTATATGACCACACTGATGAATAAATATATTTTTAAGTTCATTTCATAAGTCGTCCAGCTTCTTGTACATGATCTCTTTTTCCTATCTTGATTCCGTAATTTGGAATTACTAGGTTCATGTCTGTAATAATAATTTATGTGCTGGAGTCTACTACTTATGCAGACATGACAGACAAACAAAATCCAGTAGAGATCTTTCAGTCATTTAGAATATAAATGTGCATCACACCATTTCTAGAGTTCATGTATATACTTTCATATACAGCTCAGTAGCAGTTAATTAGGCTGGTTTGATGATATAGCTAAAGCTGAGTGTTTGATGTCTATTTTTTTTCTCCAGTTCTACTGACTTGTTACAGTCTTCATGTGCTTAACTAATGATACATTTCAGACTGATTTTCTAAGTTATTCTTCAAATACAAAGAGTAAATAATATTTTGCAGTGGAATATTATTTGAGACTGAGTTGCCTCCAGTGTTAACAAAATAGGTGTCATTTTCCCTTTTCCCTCAGATTTCCTGTGTTTTTAATGTAAAAACATTATTTAATCTCAGTCATTCTTATATTGACTAAATTGGTGCTTGGGAAAATGCTGACTAATTCCTGAATCATGCTGCTGAATACTGAGTATTTTTTATATAAAAATAGATTACTGTCAGAGATACAAATCTTACACTGGACTGACACACATAAAGTACATTGTCTTTATGTGAAAACAGTGTTGAAAACAGAATTCAAGTGACAGCAAACTACAGACATATCTCCATTTCAGTAAAAGATTATCCACTTTATTAGAGTATACTTGTTCTGTCTGATATTTAAAAGCTCCCCTACACACACACAAAAACAACCCCCAAAACCCACCCTCACCTATTTCAAGGCTGTCTTCTGGAAGCTGATAATTATTGGCTAATTGAGCAGAGATTGGAGTGCCAGGCTTTGGCTAAATTGTCAAGTGTAGTAATTAATGATTGTCAGCATTTCCATCCTCAAAGAATTAAATCTGACCCTGGTTTCATTTTATTATCAGTTTGGAAATATGAATGTTTTAAAACCGGATTTTTTCAGTTTGTGTGTAAGAACAAAAGAAGATCATATTTAAAATTTAATGGGGCATGCTTATAAAAAAGTACATTGTGTACTATTTTTCACTCATTGATATTGTTTTTTTAACCATTGTTATCTTTCTGTATTTATGAAAAAGTTAGACGTCACCTTGTAAAGGAGACCTTTAATCACTTCAGGTTATAGCATGGAAGCCAGTATCCCTTTCTAAAATTGCATAAAAAATATCAATTTGGGTTACCCAGAAAAAATGAAAAAGGAAGAAAACTAGTCTAGTTTCTCCTCAACAAAACTGCAGCCAAAACCACCAACAGACCCAGAGAATTCAACAAACAAGAGTTTATATTTGGAATCTATTTTTTCCCCCCCAGAATAATAATATTTCAATTTTATAGTTAAAATATTATACGTAGATCTCTCTACATTCAAAAGGAGAATTATTATCAGTAGAAAACAAAGCATTTCTGGTTAAATTAAATAGAACTGATCTACTTTTAATATTTTTCTTATTCTGCAGTTCTTCCTTAAAATTGTCAAAAATTTTGTGTTGTAAGAAAATCATAACATTTTAGATATTTTGAATACTGCATGTATTTAACATGTTAATGAGCTCTACTTTTGATGTGATTATTTGATATTTTTTACAAGCATCCTGAAACTCCTCTTATTTGGTCAGAACGGGTACATGATATTCTGCAATTACCTTTTCATTAAAAATGTCAAGAGTGATGCTTACCTTGTGAGGTTTATTGATATCTGCATCCAGTCCTCAGCAGTGCCCATGCCCACACCCCTGGACTGATGTTTTGCTATTCTGTTAACTTGTCCCAGAAATAATAATAGTCATAGAATGTTTCATCTTTCTTGTGCTGTCAGTATCACAGAAAAGGTGCCAGTCAATAGATACTTAGACTTAGACTTTATGATTGTATCTTTAGCTTATTTTTAAAAATTTAGCATACTATTATTTCTTTGGTTTGGAGTAGTTATTGTCCTTTGTCATGATGGTACATATCTTCATCATTTGGACAGTCATGGAGAGATCTGTTTCAGGAGTTTAAATAAAAAGGGAGGCTTTGTTTCAGACTTGAAACAGAATTTACATAATAATAAGCATGTGGTGAAAATAGGTGCCTGAAAATGTTACAGCTAACCATTACTGAGAAATTGTTTGCCTTTCTCCCCCTTTTCTCCAACATGTATCTGCTGTATTTCTTCACTCTTTTACCTTTATGTGATTATTCCTTCTGTCCTGACTGGCTGTCTGACTCTTCTTTTAGATTGTCTTTGTATTTTATTCTCCCACAGGATGCCAATGGATGTTACACACACACACACTTTCTTTCACTCAGTGGCTCTGTAACAAGTAGAATATCTGCCTCTGCAGCATTTGCCTCTGTATTATGCTAAATGTCTCTCAGAATGCAGCCATGAATGGGTGTCAAACTGGGATGTCCTGCAAGGCAAAATGAAACTTTGAGAAGCTACCGCTGGCTCATGCAGACAGTCAGTAACTGAACGTTCAACATCATTACACAGAGTTCCAAAGTCTCATTTGTTGCAGTTTCCGTGGCGATTTAAAATATTAGTGGAGGGCAAGGCACCTGCAAACTGGTCAGAAAAGGGCTGCTTGAACCTTGTCTTTGGTAGGAAGGTGTAGAGCTTGTATGGGTGACTGCAACACTGCCCTCCAGCAGGAAAGGCAAAAACCAGCTATGTCAATGAGCATGAGGTGCCCAGAGTTTCTTCACATTAGGGGTAGCACAAACCGTACAGAATATCTGAAACTATGTGAATTTCTGTCACTGCGGTGGCAAAAAGGTTAAAGACAAATTAGAATTTAGGTGGGAAACAGATCTTCTGTATAATGAGTTAGATATCAATGTCTGGAAGATGAATCATACGAACAAGATCTCAGATTTGCGTTTGTGTCTTATAAAAATATAAAAGCATGAATGTATCAAAGTATGAATGTATAAAAGCATGAATGTTAAGTTCCATATTTTGGAGCCAAATGTTTTTATAATGTAAATTACCTTATTCCATTAAGACCAATGAGATACTGTGAAGGCACAAAGATTCATACAAGTAGTATCTAAGGGAAGCCTCTAGTATTGCTTTAAAGTACTTACTTTATGGTGTTTCTACTGGTTGTGGTGATTGCACTGTAGCTGGTAGTGAGATCGATGTACTGGTGTGTGATTTAGCAGCAAGTGTGTAAGGGATGTGGATTTATTTCTCTTCACATCTTTAAAAACTTTGAAATTAATGCTGATTTCAGCACTGCAGCTCTATTCAAGGCCTCAGGCAATTACTTTTTGATCAGTATTTGAAGAATTCCTTTTTCACCTTAAGGAACATTTTTATGAATGTGGAAATGCATAGGTTTTTTCGGGCAATAAAAAGCCATTAGAATCAGGAATGAGGGGTGCTCCAGGGTAGAGCAACAATTCTGACATTTCTGAGGAAACTTAATTTATGGAAAACTAATTTATACAAGATGATAGGAGTTCTTACAATGATGCTCTAAACAGGGAGATACTTTGCTTGTGAAAATCCCAGACCAGTAAAAGAAGTTTATTAATCATCCCACCATTAAAGATGATATGGTCCGATGTAGTTCTGTGGGCACATAGATTACCATATGGAATCCCAAATCAGTTCAGATTTCTGTAGTATATACATACAAATAAGCAGGTAGGGCATAGATTAGGACTTATTTAAAATTCAACAATATAACTGTTATGAAGAAATTAGATTTTACAAGATTAAGCTCAAAATAATCCTGTATTTTGCTTTTCAATTAAAATAAAATTACATTACTTTACCTATATTAGTCCTACTAACCCAGGGATTTTCAGTGGTGGATGGGAGATTTAAAAAGTGCTAGCCAAAACTAAGATCTGTGGACTGTATAAAACCAAACGTCTTCAGTTGCTCAATAGAACACAGAATTTTTCCATTTAATATAAGAGAAGATCACATAAATATAAAAAATCAATAAACAACTTGTTAACCTTAGACACTCAGGGGAGAAAAAACAGGAGAATAGATAACCCATGAATTCTGCTCAGAAACCAAGCAAATTCAAAGTGCATTGAATTAAGATGAAAAAAGAACTGAGAAAAAATGTCCTCTGTGAATAAGGTCCTTTAACATTTTGTGACTATATTAAATGGTAGTTATAAACAATAAAAAAATAAAATTAAAATGTAGTTATAAATAATATTTTTCAAAATTTAAATATTTTATCTCAAATTTCCTAATATTTGAGTTTTTAAAGTTTTAGACATTAAACACAAAGGTATGTAGTTCATATTTTTTCAGTTTGGTTTGTCATTACATACATCAGACATTTATTTAATTTGTCATTTGTATAATTATTATAATTTTAATTGTTAACAGAGGGATATTTTCCCCTGGGGAAAAGAAAGTCATCTTTCTAAATTCTAACAGCTTAGGCTAACCAAATCTAAGATAAGAGACAAAGCTAACAAAGCTGTTTAGTTTCTTTAACATCAAATAGATTCGTTTAAAATTACAACTCTTGAATATGATTATATAATTTGGTAGGATAAATATTTGAGCTTATTTCCTGTGCAGTGGGGAAAAGAACATTTGCAGTCACTTCTATCTAAAAAGATAAAGACTGCAGGCATTGTACAGAACTGTATTGAATGTCAGAAAGAGTGATAAAAAAAAAAGGGAAAGCAAAGCCCTAAACATACTGACATTATGTGAGATTAGAATAGTGTTGGCAGTTTCAAATTTAGCTTCAAATATAATAAGCCTTTGAGCCACAAGATTTGTTTTCAAAGATTTCTCATTTCCCAGCTGGTCTTCACCTGATGTGTAACCCCCCAGTTCCTGCACTGTGAAATAGAGAACAACTGTCAAGATCGCCTTTAAAATGCTCCAAAAGCTAATCTGTAGTGAAAAGAGCTTTATAAAAGTCTAATATTTTATAATAAGTCTGAGTTTGAATTCCGTTTTCTATTAGTGCTACTAGAAGTAGAAAGAACCATAATAAAACAAGAAGACAAAAATGAAATATCTTGTCAGTGAGAAGGACAGCAGGATGGGGACTGGTGGAGCAAAATCCCTCCCACTGTAAGTAAAGACCAGGTTCATAACCACCTGAGGAACCTGAATGTACATAAGTCTGTGGGACCTGATGAGATGCATTCCAGAGTCCTGAGGGAATTGGCTGATGTAGTTCACCAAGACACTCCATGGTATTTGAACAGTCTTGGCATTCAGATGAAGTCCCAGGTGACTGAAAAGAAGGAAACACTGTACCCATCTTTAAAAATGTAGAAATGAGGCCCCTGGGACTGACCTGTCAGTCTCATCTCTGTGCCTGGGAAGATCATGGAATAGATCCTCCTGGAAGCCATGCCAAGGCATACATAGGACAAGAACGTGACTCAAGACACCAGCACGGCTCCACCAAGGGCAAGATCTGCCTGACCAATATAACAGCCTTCTCTGATGGAGTGACTACATCAGTGGAAAAGGGAAGAGTGCTAGATTTTATTTATTTATTTAATTATTTAGTTAGTTAGTTAGTTTGTTTGTTTGTTTGTTTGTTTGTTTGTTTCTGCAAAGCCTTTGACAAGGTCAGAACAACATCCAAACTGGAGAGAGATGGATTCAATGAGTGGGTTGTTTGATGGCTAAGAAATCAATTGGATGGTTACATCCAGAGGGTAGTGGTCAACATCTTAGAGTCCCAATGGACATCAGTGACAAGCAGTGTCCCTCAGGGGTGTGTACTGGGACCAGTGCTACTTCATATCTTCATTAATGACATAGATGAATTGACTGAGAACATCCCTGGCAAATTTGGCAATGACACCAAGCTGAGTGGTGCGGTTGCCACACCTGAGGGATAGAGTGCCATCCAGAGGGACCTCAGCAGGCTCAGCAGGTGAGCCCATGGGAACCCTATGGGGTTCAGCAAGACCAAGTACAAGGTGCTGCACCTGGGTTGGGGCAATCCCCAGTACCAGCACAGGCAGGGGGATGAACAGATGGAGAGCAGCCTTGGGAGAAGGACTTGGAGGTGCAGGTGGATGAGAGGCTGGACATGACCCAGCCATGGACACTCACAGCCCAGAGAGACAAATGTGTCCTGGGCTGCATCCAAAGCAGGGTGAGGGAGGGGATTCTGCCCCTCTGCTCTGCTCTGGTTAAACCTCACCTGCAGTACTGCATGCAGCTCTGGGATCTGCAGCGCAGGAAGGACATGGACCTGCTTGAGCAGGTCCAGTGGTGGCCACCAAGATAATTAGTGGGATAGAGCATCTTTTTGGAGGAAAGGCTGAGAGAGTTGGGTTTTTCAGCCTAAGAGAAGGCTTCAGATAGACTTAGGTATAGCCTTTAAATAGCTACAGAACTACAGAAAAGATAACTACAAGAAAGATAGTTTATAAGGGCATGTCAGGAAAGAAAAAGGGGAAATGGCTTCAAACTGAGAGAAGATAGATTTTGATTAGATGTTAGGAAGAAATTCTTTACTGTGAGGGTGATGAGACACTGCAATAAGTTGCCAGAGAAATTTTGGATGCCCCATCTCTGGAAGTGTTTGAGGTCAGGTTGTCAGGTACCTCTGCCTTTGCCAAAGGGGTTGGAACTTTAGGTCCCTTTCAACACAAATCATTCTATGATTCTAAAGGAATGCATCAGGAAAAAACATTTGAGAATTTTCTTCTCTGACTTGAAACTGTCTTCAAATCCAGCTTTGAGTAATATTTGTTCTAAAGTTTTGAATGAAGATTGGGAGATGACATTAAAGAAGGAGGATTATTGGTAGTGTAGGACTTCCTTATATCTAACTGATGGGAAGATTAGTTTTCCTTATTTATTTTTACTTCTAATGCTGTATGAATGCTTTTGAATTCAAAAATGTATTATTTGTTTTAAATAGAAAGAAGCCATTAAGCCCCAAAAACAAACAAGCAAGCAAAAGGCTCTGTTGAACTGAAAATAGGTGATGATACTTGTTTAGGAGTATATGGAAATAATTTGTATTGAAAACCAAAACCTTTCCAAAAAGAATTTGTCAACAGTTCAAGATTTGTCAGTCTTCCCTACTAGTTCTTATATCCTATATAGAATTGCTGGGAGTGTGGATTGGCAGTCTGAACTCCGTGAACATGATTTGTGTGTTATTTAATGACCAAAATACCAAATTAAGTTTCCCCTTAAATCATGGTCTGCATGTGCAAAGCAGTCAGCCTTCTCTTTTCTCCTCTGGTCTGGACTCCATGCAAAACTTGTAGTTCCATAGTGAATGCTCTAAGTTGTGGGGTATAGGATATCAGACATAGTCTGGTTTTCAAGGTGATACTCTTCTATAGAAAAATAAAATAATTTCAAGTGAAAAAGTTTTCAGTGAAATAAAGAACTTTAGCTTGAGAAATGTTGTTTCAGTTGAGTTGTTTTGATTGGAGCTGTGTGAAATATTGTGTTTTTTCATTTTAAAAATTATATTCTTATGAATCTGCATTCTAGTGTTTCTTTTTTTTCAGATACTTACCTTTTTCAGTCCACATTTTGGTAGAATTATACAAGTTCTGAAGTATCATTCCAAATGCTTTCAGTCAGTTTTCAAAGACTATTTATTTGATCAACACAAAAGCTTTCTTTGGCAGACCTACATAAAATAGCAGCTGCCATGGTACAAGAAGAGTTGCTCCCAACATCAATTATGGCCATTAACACATCTCTTGGAGATCATGCTTCTTCAAGATCCAAGATTGTTTTTCTGGAGCTTTTCAGCAACAACAGGTAGCAGATATCTGTGTGTTATTGAAACTTGCTTTCTCAAATTCATCTCTTCTGCTCTTTTTATTAAAGCAGGAGAAGAAATTATTTAATATTACTCAGGAGGGTATAGTAAGAAAAAACACCCGCAAAGCTATTATTAGTAAAGAATATAAAAATAATGCTACCATGTGACCTGTGTACTCATAATATCGCTTCAGTCATGGGCTGTCTGCTTTTCCTCATGCAGTTTATGCCTCCACTGAAATAATGGCAAATCATATTTAGAAAGAAAATTATCTCAAAATTATGAAAGAAAACCATTTTAAAAAATTTCTTTATTACCATTTCTTGAGAACAGCAATATGTAAAAGATAATAAACAGTCTTCTTGTTTTTGGAATTATTATAATTTGTCTTTGGCATTATGATCTTTAAAACTGTCACAGTTTCAAACTGCAAAGTTATTACATACACTTTGATGTAAGTCATCTGTAAAAGATACTGATTGATTTGCATGAATTTAAATTTGCAGATAAAATATGGACAAACGTACAACACAGGTATGGGTAGTGTGAATTTTGAACATTACTGCTAAGTTCAGCTATCTCATCTACATCCTGACTCATCTCTGTAAGGATATTGTTCTAAAAATAGGACTAGTAACAGATGTAAAGATATCACAATGTTTTACCTTAATTATTAAAATCAGAAATACAGACTTGTTTCCTAAACAAAAAGAAGAATCATTGTACCTTCTCAATGAAAGCAGTTCTGTTCTTTGTTTTTGATTGCAGGTATATGGAAAAAAATATGCAAAATAACTAATAAAGAGGAAAAATATGGTTAGTTCTAAACAGGTCTAAAGAAAAAAAAAATCAAATAAGAGGTGATTGAATTGAATGCCTTGGTAATTCAGCTGTGTGTTGTCCGATCCTAGTAGTGAATTCCACCTGCAAAGCTCTCTTTAATCTCAATATTTAACACACTTAGGTACTAGCAAAGGCTTAGAGCATGAAAACAAGCATGTTTTAGGGTGATGCTGCATATGTGTCTCATGTCGCATGTTGAAGCATGAGTGTTTTTTTGTCAGTCATACAGCAAGTAGAAAATGGCAAAATTACTTTTCATTTTCTCCAAAATAAGGTGGGATTTTTTTCATGCACACAGCTGTAGAACTTCAAGGGCTTACCCTCATTCTTTCATCCACAGAGAGTATCAGCAACAAACAAAGGATGTCTCATCAAAGCAAGCATTCATAGTAACAAATGTGTTGCAAATTCCACACTACCTACCCAACAGATCAGACCATAAACATTCAGGGTGTGACTTGGTCTGAGGAAGAGTGGTGAGTAGGAGAGGGAAGTAAAACCTTATGCCTTTGGCAAGCTTCTCCTAAAAGTAAGAAGAGGTGTGAGTAGCATTCTCAAATGCAAACAGTGTCACTTTGTGGCATGCTCTGTTTATACATTTTGGATTCTCCAAGGTTGTTACTAAAAAATGCAAAATACTAAAACAAATACAGAATCCAAGCAGACTACAAAAATCCCATTAATCTCTTCAAAATCCTAAAGAGCAGGAAGCTCTTTTCCCAGTGTTTTTATGCTCAAACTTACACTTTCCTGCTGCTTCATAAACTCTGTAGTAAAGAGGAAAAGTGAGGAAAACTATCTGGTTGGTCATTCTCTGCTTTGGTCTGAACAAAGCTTCTCTGCTTTCAAAGTTTTTCAGAGGACAAGTATAGAGTATCTGTAGATATTATTAGAACTAAGATACATCTACTTTAAATTAGTATAATGTCAGAGTGCATTACAGGTCTGATCTTTGGTGAATGAGACTTAAAAAGGGATTTTTACCTACGTTGAGGTTTTCTTGCCAAAGAATGACAAGGGAGTTGTAGCTGTGTTTTTACTTTGGCATGCTATTGAGCTCTAGCACAGAGAGCTTCAAGGCTTTGCAAGAACCTGTTAGTTTTTTTGTTTTGTTTCCGATATCATTGAAGACCCAGTTCATCAAAGCGAGAAGTCTGTTTATGTTCTAAAATCCCTCACGACTAATTTATACTGCATGAGTGTAAACAGAAAATTAAAAATGAAAATTATTCAAAAGATTTTTTTTATTCATTTCTTCATGTAAATCTAGGGATATGAGACATTCTGAGATTGAAAATTTTTCAAACACTCAGTTTTCCCAAAGGCAATATTGTTTCTCACCCATTCTTACCAGTAGCTTTGATAAACTACATTAACTGTAATGAATCACATTATAAGATTCAGTCTGTCTTGGCTCTGTAATAGAAGTGTTACCACCAAGGGTATGTCTAACACTGCGGATCTTTGAATGCTGCTGATTAACTTTAGCTCCATATTATTGGATGTTAAGGAAAGCTTGAGTAAAGTGTCTCTTTGTAGAGAAAATAATTAAAAATAGGTGTTTTCTAAATGAAGTGTTCTCTAAACGTTTGAGAAATATCTTTAGTTAGAGGATATTTTTGTACTTCCTCTTTTGTACTACTGCTTTTGTTCTACTAGTCCTTTAGGGATATCTCAGTGTCCTGTTCTGAAGCACTCGGTGCTGTATTTTTCCAGAGATGCTTTCTATTACAAATGCATAGAAATAAAGTTTATTCATTTTATTCAGCTTTTATCCAGTTTCACTAATCAATATCTGAAAATTAGAAAGTAAAATTATATTTGGAAATTTTAATATTTTTATTTGAACTTTAAAAAAGAGCATATTTGACCATTTTCTTATTTATTGTATCAGTTTTCTGTGTACTGGCCATAGATAAAACTAACTAACATGAATTTGAGAGTCTGAAATGTGCAATTATATCAGAATCCTATAGTAATAAAGGAACATACTAGAGACATAGATTTCAAGGATTGTAAACTTAATTATTTCTCCTTCCTCTCTCTATATTCTCCTTCTTGCCACTGGAACTCTGATTAATTTTTAGAAAACTAAAGGGCTGTGCTTTCCTTCTCAGGTGATAATTAACTTTGTGTTTAAAATGTAACACTTCTCCAAATAATCTTGAGCAACTTGATTTAATTAATAGACACACAGCCATTGATATGATTGGAGTTCCACAGCAGACTTTTCTGTTCTTTTTCTTATTCTTCCTCTTAAATTTTTGAATATTTATAGGAAACTATTGGCTATTATTGACATATATTTTGAAACTGAGGATCATCATCTCTGTCTTCCATGCAAACTCTTGAAAAGGAAAATTAATTTCTTCCACAGTATGATCCTGCTCTCTCTCGTACAGTTTGGCATGAAATTTTATCATGTAGCTTTTCCTGTTCAGCTTGTGACCTGAATATAGATCATCAAATACATAAGTTTTTTCATGAACAAACATCCCTTTTTTACTTAAACTGTACTAAGGAAAAGGTCAGATAAAAATTACAACAGGATTAAAGATAAATATGTATAACATATGCAAGTCTTACAGACTGCTGTGAGAGAAACAAGAAGCTTTCATGATATCCTGGCAACTACATCCACTGGATCAAGTGGGTTGTCAGTCAAATATTGGAAGGTTTATAGTTTGATTGTAAGTATATGCCTATATATCTATATATAGATAGATATACAGAGAATATCAACAGATTTTAATGAGAGAAACTATAGTATTTAAAATTCATAGTTGTATTCACTATATCCTTTTTTCCCTGTGTCTCTCCTCTCTTCTAAGAAGAATATAATTACAATGTTAAAAGGTAGAAGAGAAGGGAAAATGTAGGAGTTTTCGTTTTCATTTTTTTTTTACACTAATTTGCATTTTAGGTTGTCATTTGTTTAGTGCATTGTTTGAACAACTACTTTCAATCACCTTTATTTGACAAATAATTTTATAAGATTAGAATAAAACTAACAGTTTAAAAGCACATCCTATGTACTTATGAGTTTTAAGAGCATTTGTACAATCTATAATGCCATTTGCTTGACTGCACTATGACTTTTAATAAATATTAGCTAAAAATTATCTTAAGGGGTGTATTTTGGTGTTTGTATACATAAAATAATAAACTCTTATAAGTGGTATAAATATGTTAAACATATAATGTACAAAGAGTGCCATTTTTAAGCCTTCTGGGTAGCTGTCTCTCATTATTTTAGTCAAGATTCTTTGTGCTTCATAATTCTCAACACCAATCAGCAGGTTAGAGGAAGAGAGAGGATTTTTCTGATACTTCCTTAAGACAATTAGATTTCCAAACTCAAGCCAGAAGTATTCCCATAGTCACTGAGACTCATCATAGTCACTGATTCTCTTTAGTAAAGTACGATGAAAATTTTAAAATAGATATTGTTTAAAAAAATCATATAGGCTTGAATATGGAAAGTATGCCATTAGGTTAGATAGACTTCCATATATTTGAACATGGATGAGGAAGATATCTTCCAGTCATGCATCAGATATTACTTATAGCTATATTTCTAGGGATTCCCTTGCTTCTCTCTGTGTGGAATAATGAATATGTTTGGCTCCAAGACACCAAAAGAAGAATTTCAAGTTACGACGATTTCTTGGAATTTTAAAAAAACAAAAAAATCCCCACAACAATACAAAACAAACCAAAAACCAAAGAAGCACAGTTAAACTATTATTTTTGCCTTGCTTGCTACTTCCTGTGGAAATATTTCTATCATGGAGAATCTCAAGAGGCTTTTCCACTTTGTGATGCTTTGAATAGACACATTAGGAAATCTGACCTCTTGAAGAAAATAATGGTTAAAGAGGCATGTCCTGCTCTTTATTAGAAGGAATGGCTTTCAATGGCTTAGAGTCTTATTTTCATTTTATAACTTTATCATTACTGCTCAAAACTGGCAGATTGGCAGAAGATAAACAGAAATTGATTCGTTTTACAATGAATACTTATTTCAACTTCAGCTGGAAGAAAACCGCTAGTGACTACATTCTTTTCAAGATAAGGATGTGCCTATTGAACATGCAACACTCCTATAGCTAGATTTATGAGACATTCAACCAGCTATGAATAGATTTAAAACTATGTTTTACTTTGGGCGATAGCTTAGAAAAATGTACATTTTGGAATAAACCAGATGCAGAATTCCCCAGAGGCGTTAAGAGGCTGTGTGTCTTCACAGATTTCCTGTGTCTTTTTTCCCTGCATTTGTTCCAGCAGACAAGTTATACTAGCATTTGCTGTGTGTGCTGTTTGGATGGTACTGATAAGAGTTCCCGGCCTTGATCATAGATGTTCATTTGTACCAAAGCACTTGTTTCAGAAGGCTGTGCTATGTTTCCGTCTCATTTCATGGCCTTGGTAAAAATGTCGCATTTTGCTCAGGGCAAGGAGTGTTGCTGCTGAAGGAGGAGTGGAAGCTGTTCCACATTTGCTGATATTGAGCATTTGCTGATCAACAGCACTGCACATAAGTTGAGGAGTTGTACCCACACCTAATTCTGTACTGCAAAGGGCAGACAATATGTTTTCATTTTTAACTCATTTCCCGAAGTAAATATGCCATTTCATTAGGTTTCATTTAGACAGTTCTGTATGCTTTTTTGTTGTTTTCAAACTGAATAGATTATTTGCCCACATATTGGTTGTAGATTATTTTCACCAGGTCCACCTAAGCTAATATTTTGACCACCTGTTGATCAGCGCAAATGATTTGTGAAATGAAACAGAAATATACATAATGCCAAATACAGGAAAAGTCAATTCATGATCATTGATCTTAGTCCAAATTATTCTCAAAAATGTACTGCATACACAAATTTCTGAATCTTTCAATACAACTCAGACCTTACTTAATCATTCTGTTACAAACATAAAGCAGAAGAGAATCCAGCTCAGTATAAAAAAGATACATTGGATTTACTATACTAAGAATGAAAAAATGCTGACCATAAGCATATTTAAAGAAAAGTAAGCCTTTTGCTAATGAACTAGCACTTCTGCAACACTGCTGCAGGTGTAAATCCAAGTTAGCAGATTTTAATCTTTCTCTTCCCCTCTCCTGACCCATGCTGCCAGCTTTCTGTAAAAATAATCTGTAGAAATCCTTGTAAAACAATATCTGCTGCCCAGATGAGATCTTGGCAATGTAAATCAGTTATATTCATTCCCTGCTTGCAGAAGAAACTTTGCCTCTTCTGACATTCAAGATCAAAACTCATATTCCAGAATCCACCTCTCTATTATCTATTAATGGATTCATGTCAAATTGTCACCAAGAATTATTTTGGAAAAGTCTTTATTTAGTGTATTTTTCAAAAATGCATGCAAAATATATATGCTAACATTAATAAGCAGGTAGAGGATTCTGAAATGTGAAAATTTGCCTGTATAAAGAGACATCCCACCCAAACAGGCAAAATCATTGGAAATCCCAATATAATTCAGTTCTTCTTGTGAGAAGAAATACATAAGATGAAGTAATAAAGAATGAGTGGAAAAGAACCAAAAACAAAAAAGTTTTTGAGCTATTTTCTTTTGTGTATGGAATATCTTCAGGGGCAAATAAAAAAGAAAAATTAATTTTAAAAATTGGTATTTCCATTGATTATGATTATGTTCACCTTTCTCTTTTATGACACAGCAGTAGATAAAACGATGATAAAGCAACATTCTGCTGACTTAGAAATCTCAGGAGGGAACTTAGAGGTGGCTGATTATGAAATCTTTTGTCTCTTTCTTTGTGAATAGTGGTTTTTATATCACAGGCCATTTTCTTCCTGTTTATTCAGAGCCTGAAATTAGATAAAGGTGAGTGAATTTTGCTTTAAAATTAATTTCCAAAGACACATACAAAATGAGCAACAAAAGGCAAGTGAAGGAGAGAATACCATATCATAGTGTTAAAATATTGAGATGTGTTCTATTTCTGTTCTCTTTCCTTTTTATAAATACTTAATAAATATGACACAACTAAGTTCCATGTATGTTTTTATTGTTATCCTACTTTTACTTATTTAGGATTACATTATGTGTGTGCAACTTTCTAGGTGAAATAGAATATGATGAACAAAAGAAATTTAAGCAGATCTGAGTGAGGAAGGGAAAGGTTGATAATGGTATCCCTGAGTCCAAAGAGCAGCTTTCCCAAAGCTACTGGCAAGAATAAGACCAGTTCCCTGTGTTTTGGTTCCATATACTGCTGTTGCCATCAGCTTTACCTGTTTTTTTCCTTACATAGGTGGAAGGATTTTAAATGCATCCAGTCAGTGGAAGAATATGTATACAGAGAGAAGCATCTCATTCAGAAATCAGAAACTGGTATAATTCTGTGGAATTTTGTTAGCGCTATTTTTCCCTGGGAAAACATGCATATTAATGCATGCATGCAATTAATTGTAGCTGTTTTAGACAGATGTATTTTCATTGGTGCCAAGGAATGAAAGACAGGATCTGCCCCACTGTGGTAGTGGCAGTCACTTCCTCTGTTCTTCCTCTGACAATGATGTGACTCTGAATTATAAGCTTAAAGTGACAGACCAGAAATGCGCACAGACACAATTTTGTTTCCGGTTCTTTATCTGAAGAGCTTCCCAGTCTTGAGTAGCCACTGTGACTTACGGCTTTCAATCCAGGTGTTAAGAAACTCTGCTGATTAAGTCTGTCTGGTGAAAAGGTATGCTAAAGCCTAGAGATTAGATTCTTCATTTCATCTCAAGTGAGCAAAATTTAGTGGATGCTTCTAAACATCCTATTACTTCCTCTTATAAGGAAATGTCTAGAAAGCTTGAGGTACTTTCATTCAGAGAAGCAATTTTTGCTGATAAATCCAAAGTAAGTAAATTTTTTTTCAGAACAGTTCCTTAAATTCCGCAGGTTAGTTAACAGATTTGTATCACCCAGAGTGCTTTGACAAAAAGAAATGTGCATGTACTTACTGTTGCTGTAGTAGCTGTTCAAACATCTGTGTGCTGGCTCTAGGTGCTCCTAGATGTAAGACATTCTCTCAGTTTCTGTGAACATTCCTTTTTACCTGTTTAGAAACTGCCAGTTATGATTGCACAGACAGCAAGGACTGTGCTTGAAATCAACAGGTTTTCATATACAGCCATGCACGATTTTGGATTTTTTAATTACTCGTCACTTGGCATAAATTTGAGTTGATGACTGGGGAGGTCAAAATGTACATGCAGAATTGTTAGTGCTCTGTGCCATTCAGGTGTCTGGAACTGGATTTGGGGAGGTTTTGTACTTATTTGGAGAGGGAGGAAGAACAACAAGCTGAACAGTCAGAAGTTTCATCTACTCTTGTTGTATGGATATATGTCAAAGAGAGAAAAAGCTATTTTAATCATATCCTGTCAGTTTAAATGTAGGGCTTTTTATGTCCTATTTTTCTGGGAAGATATATATAGTACTGCACTACACAATCACATTAAGTACCACACAGGAAAACCTGCAAAAGGTGTTGCCATGGTCTAGATTTTGAGCAAATAGCCTAGCAAGACATTTTCATTTTCAAAAGTCAAATCTGCCATTATATTTATGGCTTTGTTTAGATTCTTTTTTTTTTTCTTTTTGTACATCTCCGTCTAGAGTTTACAAAGAAAATAGACCTGCTGTGATGTGAACCCTAAAGGAAAGATACACTGTGTCTGTAATATACTGAAATGTCAGGAAATCATTTATTGAGCCACTGGTGCCTTTAGAGGCTGGTTATAATTTGCTTTGCTGCCTGATAATGTATGTGTTTGTAGATCAATTATCTCAAGAGCTCTTTGGAGCCATAAGGTCATTTTTTGCATATTTGTCAGATACTTCTGTGCAGATGCCAAGTAGCACATTTTTCTTCCTGAACTTAATAGATCATCTCCCAAAGAAAGTGAATAAAGAGATGTTGAGGGTTGAAT
>VZTT01028823.1:8811-51170 GCA_013400855.1 Buphagus erythrorhynchus | reverse complement strand
TCCCAAATTTTACCCCAGATATGTGAATCAAGGCACAAATCTTGTATGGTTATCTTCCTTATACTGATCATAATTAAGAAGTTACAGTGAATGAATTGATAAATGATTTTTACACTTTGTTCATAGCATGATTATCAGGTTAAGATTTGTAAAAGGACAGGTTACTTTTACTGTATTATCCCATTCTGGGTACCAGAAAAATTTCAGGAGCAGGCTGGTAGGTAATTTTCATACTGCTCTCAAGGTGTGAGTGAACTTGAGCAATTTCCAATGCCATGAGAATTCACAAATTTGAGGAAAGTAAAATTTTCAGGCACCTGAAGAGCTACAAAACTAAAGAGCAAAGTNTATGTATATATATGTATATGTATATGTATATGTATATGTATATGTACACACATACATACCATAGAATGATTTAGGTTGGAAAGGACCTTAAAAATCACCTAATTCCAACCACACTGCCATAGACAGGGACACTTTTCACAAAACCAGGTTGCTCAGAGCAACCACAGATAAACATCTAGATAAAACTCTGTATATCAGAATTTCAGTTCAATTCAGCTGGGCTAAACTGACTGCAGAAGGTGAATTGGACAGCAACATTTAAAGATTTTATCACAATATTTTGAGGAATATCCAAATCTTAGAATAATTTACCACTGTGTTGTAGGTTTTATATGCATTTTTTGTTAAATAAGTGTTGCTTTGTTCTGGATTTCAGCTCTTTAGTTTGTATCCATACTTTTGGCCCTGCTGCAAGACTCTGTGCTCATCTGGATCCAGCAGAAATGTAAACACTGTCCAAGCTTTCACCTTCCTTCCCTCTCCTCTTCCTTCCATCCTGAAGATTTTTTTAAATACAGTATTTCCTCTCCAGCTTCCTTATCAGCAAACCATATGCAGAGCTAATCATGAAAGCTGTGTTATCACCTCCGCTCTTCCAATGACAGTTCTAACAGAAATCAGCTTTAAATCACTTAGAGCATCAATCAACCTCCCTGCACTTCAAATTCAACAGGACCTTGTGTTTGAAAATATCCACTCCAAAGGAGGGTCTGACAATATGCACAGCTGACTCTCTTCTTTCTCTCAGTGGCAATGTCTTTTTATCATAATGATAAGCAATGACACTTGAAATAAAAGTGCTGGAAATCTGAATATCACAGCCTGAACAATGTTAGTGTCTCAGGACATTTAAATTGAAAAAAGCTCCAATCAAAGCCTAATGCTGCCCGTTTTATCTTCTGTACTTCTTCCTGTCAGGTGAAATAAAAACACAAATCCATAGAATACACAAGGATTATGAAATGCTCCTGCTTTCCCTGAACACCCCTTGCTGGCCTGCCCTGAAGATAATTGCTGTTGAGTCAGAAATTGCTGAAAAATAAGAGAAGAAGCTGCAAAAGGTAAGTGCAATTGTAGGCATAACACAGGGGTGACAGGGTCTGCCTCAGAATGTGCTCTGCTCCAAGCCAGCATCTTCCCATTTGTCCTTCCAAGTTTGGCTAGAAAAAAGGATTTATTTTCTGTTACAAGTTTGTTTTCTTTTTCAGGTCCAATACACAAATAATGCTTCTCTACATTGAAATGTGCATTTATTATCAGTGTCTCAGGTTTGTATTTCACTGAAATTCTATTTCTGTATTTTTTCATTAGTAAAATGTATATATCAACAAATAATTTTGACTCGCACACCCCTCAATGTCCCACCACACCAGTGCTAGCACCAGCCTGGCTTCAATTACAATCCCAATACAGCTGAAAATATTATTTGGGCTGATTATACTTCACATGACCATAGAAATCTTTAAGTCAGCCTTCAGAAACTGCTGTAATGATATTCTACTTTGAGATTTCCATGAGTGTAGCCCAACACTAAATTTTAAGCAGATTTGAAAATAAATACAGTATTGAAAAATGTCCTAACATATGTATGGAGGACTATTTTAGGTTGGTTTGCTTAAAAGTGGACCCAAATGTACATGAACATAATGCAAATGGATTGGCTTTTTTAAATCAAAATAAATCAAGAAAGATGATGTTTCTTCCTCTCTTTGTTTACTCCAGAGGAAGTAATCAAGATGCATTTTGGAAACTAAAGAATATTATAGCAAAATTATTTTACTAGGTACAATTAGAAAATAATCAGATTTCCAATTGTCAGTGAGAAATATGTGCGCTTACTAAAACATTAATTAAAGATAATTTAATTATTACTCAGAATTAGTTTTTGGGGTTTTTGTTAAACTTTTGTTTCTATTTAAAGCAGTTCACAAACCTCACTCTCATAGTGGTTAGAAATTTTCTTTTTCTATAAGCAAATAGTAGTATGAAAACATTATTCAGTGAGAGCCTTTGACCAAATCCAATTCCCAACCTGAACTGAAGGCTTTGGGAATGTTCTCCAACATTCCATTGGAACTATGTGCATTTGATCTTCTTGTTTTCTCTGGGCTGAGTTTTAAGTGTCAAAATAGAAAGAATAAAATAAAATACTGTCAAGTCCAAAGTTGGAAGGGTCAATAGTGACCATCAAGTTCAACTGCCCAACCACTCAAGAGATGACCAAAAGTTAAACTCTATTATTAAGGAAATAGTCCAAATCTCTCTTAAACATGGGCAGGGATGCAGCAAACTCTCAAGCAATATTTCAGTAGTGCTCTCAGAGAAAGAGGACCTTCAAACAAGAATATCCAATTATATTAATTTTCTTCTGGGAATACAACAAAGAAGTGGTCAGTTTTCCTGTTAAAGCTTGTACAATTAATGTGAGACAAGAAAACACACTTTGGGATAAGAAATCAAACTTTGTATCATGGTATAACTTTTTTTTCCTTTATATATTCCTCTACACAGACCACAAACTCCAGCAGTCATTTTTTGTTCATTTAACATATCTACAATATTTCTTTGAAAGACTTTATCTCTTATTTTACCTCTGTGTATGTACACTGCCTCTATAGGCACAAGATCTGCTCAAGTCAGAGGCAGAGTTGAGCATCTTGTGACAAGCAAAAAGCCATGGATTTAACCAGAGAAGCACTGGAAGATCTTACAAAGGGCATTATCCCCTTGGGTAAGGCAGCATTTATTGTGCATTATCCCAGCAATCTTTCCCTGGTATTATATTTAGCTATGTATTTAGGGCAAATCAGCAAAGCCCAGAATTGTGTGCCTACACTTAAGGATGTGTCCAAGTCTTTCTGTGCTCAGCACAGGCCACTGACCCCCATCCAGCAAAGCACTAAGAAACCTCTGCATAAACCTGAAAGCACACACAGAGAAGCTGCAATGTGCATTACCACCAGTTTTGCTTAAAAGCAAGTAAATTGCCTACAAAATACTTAAATCATTGCCATGCATGTAAAATACTCTTATTCTTGTTAAATGTGATAAACCCCTCTCCCAGGAGCTAATAGCTTTGCTATATTCAGAGCTCTGCAGCTAGGCAAGTGCACAGAAGAAAGTAAAGTGTGAGTTACTCTGTGCTCATAGCAAATGTTGCAATTTTCCTCAATTTCTACAGTCTGGCCCACAATGCAATCCTCACTGGAATATGGTTAAATATTTAGCAGTTCAATGTATTTGTCACAGCCTCTTGGCTCTACAAAACCTGAAGAGAACTAGATAGGCCACTTGTGGGATTCACTGTGTGTGTGTCTGTGCTAGAGAGATGATTAATCTGGACACAAAAAAAAGATGTGCTGCCTTGCACCAAAGACACTGACACTGATGAGATGGTATCCTATTAGTGCTAATCCTCACATAAGTACCAAGCTTTAAGAGAAAATACAAAGAAGAGAGGAAAACAGGCACAACATGGCCAGGCTGGGTGAGGTTCTGAGCAACCTGGCCTGGTGGGAGGTGTCCCTGTCCAGATGGAACTGCGGCATCTGTAAGGTCCCTCCCAATCCAAACCATTCCATGATCCTAAGATCCAGCTCCCAGTTTTGAATGACCCCACAAAAATATCAGAATGGCAGTTTTGATCCTTTAGAATCTGCTGAAAGACAAAGATCTTTGAGAAGTCTGTAGGTTGAGGGTCTTACACAGAATTTCCTAGGAAATTAATCAGAAATAGACTCTACACACATATAATAGATTATGCTTTGCTCAAAGCTCCTAAGTTTGCAAGTGTTACTAGAATTCAAAGTACATTTACAAGACATTTTCTTCAACCCCTACACAGTTTTTAATACTATGGACCATTTGTTTGGATTTCTTTTCCCCCTGAACTTGTTTCTTTCTTGGTAAATCAATAGATCTTAAAAATAAAAATGTTCTAACAAATTTGCTTTGAAAAATTACATCAGTAAGTTACAAAACACAAAAAAAACCCTGACTTCAAGCACAGAATTTCCTAAAGACTCTACTGGGAAGACAAAACTACACTTAGTATGTGAGGTTATTGTATAGAAAGCCCTGGAGAATGCCATATTTGCAGATCAGACAACATTTGAATGCCACTTTGGGAAGGCTGCTTTCTGAGAGGCAGTTGTCGCCCAGAGGCTCTCTGATATTAACAGCAAATCACTCTTGATGGTGTGTTTTGGATCAGAAGCAAGAACATGGTTATGGCATTTTGATCTTCTGTTAAATATTCATGTAATAGCCACGAGGGTGAATAGTAACTATTCTCCAATGAAATCACTCTTTGGATATAGGTGTCAATATGAAAGAGCCACAGATGAATCTTTCCTTTTGGCTGCTACAGAAGAGCATGGACAGGAGAGAGGAGCTCTTAAAGCTCCCAACCCAGAGTCCCAGGTTAAGCCTGATGGTTTGTGTTGCCCTCCCATGAACCAGAGCTAAGGTTTCAGTGTTTCTGAGTGTTAAAATGCTGCTTTTGTATCCCACTTCTGTCTGTTTCAGCAACTACAGTCATCTAACACCACCAACTTTTTGAACCCTCTTGGGTTTTCTTTTTTAATATTGAATTAGCATGGTGTTAGGTAGAAGGCAGAGATTTAAGAAGTTAAACATAGGTGGGTTTTTTTTCCTCCCCTTCATCTTGTTTCATGTTGTATTTAAACCAAATAAATCCAGTCTTTGCTAATCAACCAGTAGAACACAATGGCCTTCACCCTGTTTGTCTGATATGGCTTCTTGATGAAATAAAGGCTGCTACTGAGGAAATTATTATACTACATTTATTCTAATTTTGGATATTGATATCTTAGATATGAAATTATTAGAAAACATAATGACCTGAATTGTAATTAAACCCAATATTGAAAGTGCTGTGCAATAATGAATGACTAATGATGACTCTGCTACCACTGGAGAGAAAGCAGACTGCAACTTAAAGCTCTTTATTTCCCTGTAATGGGAACATTTCCTTTCCCTTGATGCTCTGGTAGAGGTTTAGCCTTTCTGACATTGTGGTTTGAGTCAAAACCCCACACAAAGGCTAAAGAGAAGAGCTGATCTATTGAGCTTGTTCTGATATTCTCCTTCTACTTTATTCTCCCTGAAGATCCTTTAGACCTCAACCAATGTCACTACAAAACACCAAAGCACCTGGAGCTGAAGAGAGAGAAAAGGTGAATGACAATGGGGTGGAGTGTGGATTAAACTGAATGTCACCTGAGGCTCCTGGCAGGCCCTGTCACCACAGAGCAGTGCCAGAGACCAGGGAGCACTGTGCCAAGCACAGAGCAGGGCTGGAGATGCTCAGTGTGTGCAGGAGAGCAGGGACACTGCCAGGAGGGCTGACTTCGAGCTGTCCCTACCCACTTCTGAAGAGAGCAGCAACCAAAGCCCTGAGAAATACCTGGGTAGGACCAAAAGGAATCTTTAAATATCTTCTAAGGTGATTTTAAAGAGAATTAAATACGAGGCTCTGCTCTTGGAACAGTTCATACCCCAAAGCTAAGTTACTTCTATTTCATGCCAAATAAAAGCTTTATGAATCACATAATAAAATGTTATGGCTGCTGGCACAATTAATTAGAGATGGAGGACAGCACAACTTTCACCTCAAACAGAAGTGTCATATTTAAAGAAAAAAAGCTGTTAAAGTACTGTGACCACCACCATTTCAAACTGATTCAATACAGAAATTAAGAGATGCTAAGAAAATATTAATTTAAAGGAGATAAAGGAGTTTGTATCACTGTAATGTCTGTAAAACACCAGGAGATCATATTGAGAGGAGGGTGGATCACCCTTCAGATGACAATCCTCTAATTTCTCTACTGCTCCTTATGGCTACAAAAAAAAAAGTATCAGCATCTGTGTATGGGCCAATAAAGTCAATTTACACATTTGGGGGAAACAAACTTTCACAATTAATGCACTGATGTCCAACTTCCTACACGATTCTGAATCTTCCTTCTAGACTTAGACAATTATACTTCCTCTAACAGTCCAGAAACAAAAATGAATTCAAGAATTATTGAGGATTGCTCAAAACTGATTACTCTACTGAAGAGTGACATGAGTACTCATGGAATGTAAACCCCACTGTGTATTTTATTTGTGGCTGGGTTTATGGAGCACCACCTCTATGCAATTTAGCACATGAAGTCCATACACTACATACTGTGCTGACCTGCATGGCACAAAAAGCCAAGAAACACCTCAAAAAAGCCAGCAAAGCAATAGTTTTGAATCAGTGAGAATAAATGTGACTTTTTCAGATGATATTTCTATTTCAAGCACAGGTAACACCCTAAGTGTCTACTAAGTACCCCTTTAGTTCCATTCATATTGACAGAGTGTCAGGTGTGACTGCTTAACCTGAACAGAAAACTTGCAGTCCTCACTCTGAGTTCTGGTGGTGGTATGGAGGGTTCATGTAGAAGAAAATATAAATATAACACTGCTCAGGTACAAAGGAAAAAACCTAACAGTGTTCAAAACATTCTTTCTGTTCACCAAACATGCTCAGCCACTGCTCTCAGAGGAGATGTGCATTTGGAACCCAAGTTTTGGCACTCGAGGATTACCCTCCCCACATCCCACTCCTTTTACACAAAATGAGCAGTCACCCTTTGCAGTAAATCATTGTGGGACTGCACAGTGACAGCTGAGATGTCACTTGTAACCTCTGATGCCTGATTATCACTTAACAGAAACACTATTTTAGAAGTGCTTATGCACACAGTGCAGTGCAGCAGAAATTGGGGATCCACTTTTGACAGAAACAAGCAATGATGACACCAGAGCTCATTTATAATCTGCCTGCACATGTCAGTTCTAATTTTTAAAAATGTCTATTTGGAAGACCTAGAGATTATATGTAAGTATTCTGATTATAAGTAATTACTAAACATGTCCTCAAAGTTTGTTTCAGCCTTTTTAAGAGAGGTGCTCTTTGCTATAGAATCTGGGAAACTTTCTGCAGAATAAGTTGTTAGTAAATAAGACTTTAATTTTAGGTTTTGTTTGTTTTTTGTTGTTGGTTTTTTTTTGGTTTTTTTTTTTTTTTTTTGGTTTTGTTTTGGTTTTTTTTTTTTTTTTTTGGTTTTGTTTTGGTTTTTTTTTTTTTTTTTTGGTTTTGTTTTGGTTTTTTTTTTTTTTTTTTTGTTATGATGGTTTGTATGGTTTGTTAGGCAGGAGCTCTGCTCGACTGACTCCATGCAAATTGCAACACTCCTCAGATCCAGAGTGCCACGCTTCTGTCTCCACCAAACCTGATTAACAACGAGCTTCCACGAGGAGCTCTGCCTCTCACAAATGAAACTTAACTAGGTTGCCTTCTGTGATGTTTACCCACAGGGAATGAGGAAAAATTTGTATTCCTAGTTAGAATTTTTCCCCTCCTTGCATGTAAGAGGAAGCAAGTTTCCCCTAGGTATACATCCTTCTATGTTTATGAACAGATGTAGGAAGGAAGCAGAGTTTATGGTATACTACTTTTAAATTGACTCATTTTTGAGTTCATTAAAATGCAGAATAAATTTGATATCCCCAGGCAATATTTCCACAGAATTCTTTAGGTTAAGATTTCCTATTTCTCTAAAACGTAAAGGAGATTTTCTAAAGACTTGCTGATTTTATATATCATTAAAAGTGCTGTTCAAAGAGCAAAGGAGAAAAGAACAAATTTTATTCCTCAATATTCTTCATTACTTCTTAAAACAGCATATATTTCATGAAACTCAGAAACCTAATCAGAAAGTTAGAGAGCCTCCACTTGTGGAGCACCTATGAAAAATCCACACAGAGTAAATGTCTTTGCATATGTTACACTTTTGAATTCTCTGGCTTCTTTTTCTGTCTTTCTGCTAATGTATTTATTCTGGATTAGATTAACATGATTTTTAGGCACCAAAAAATGAAAGACAGCTGTTGCTATGAAGTTACATGGAGCAAGAAACTACGATATTTTTGCCTTCATCTTAGGAGTCCATAAGAAATACATGAATATTTCCTAAATCCTATGATCAATTAAAAAAAAAAAAGTTCTGTAGCTTAGCATTCTACATTCTATTAAAAATTTATTCTTACAAACTACTTTGATGATGAACAGTCAACTTTGGTGAACAATAAAAAGTATTAATGTACTTTTGGTCAAATATTCATTCGGCCCAGAAATCTTTTATCTTTAATGACATGTCTAAAAATGCCATTAGTGACCCTACATGCCATCCTCAGACAATTTTTGAGCTGAGGCTTGAAAATTTGGCACACACCGTGTGCATCTGAAACGCCAAGATGAAAAATCATTTCAAAATTTTGTCATGGGAGATTTAGTCACAACCAATTACAGTGAGGTTTTACACAGGCAGTAAAAGATAACCCCAGACCCGTGCTGCAGGTGATCAAGGGATATTATTCTTTGAAAAATATCCGTTTCTGCAGTTGCAACCACAGTAATTAACTGAGGAAGTGGCAGGCAGATACTTTTGATAGAGCAACCAAGTCTGGCAGCAGAGGGTTTGGAGTCCTTCAGCTGCCAGCTTGTGTCGGCCTCCTGGTACCACCTTTTCTGGCTGAACTCCTCCTGACTGGAGTATTCCTTGCACTACAAAGCACTGAACTGTGGGATACATGGATTTTAGTGGAAACTGTGCAGTCTTTTAAATTTGACTGTCTTAGTTACAGCTGGACTTTTAGCTCAGTACCAGGAATCACTTAATAAATGTACGAATTGCTGCTTAGGCAGGAGATGTTGTATATAGGTTATGTGAAATACTTCTGTGGTCAGTAAAGCCATAGGGCAAACAACACAAAACTGTGTTTATTCTACTCTGCTCATGGTGACAATAAAATAGCAATGTAGGGGGAAATAATGAAGAGAAAAGCACCTTTATTTCTCCATAACATTCCCACCTTACAGATCCATCATCACAGCTATTATTCTGTGAACAAAGAATGAAATCTAGATTTGAAAGCTTAATTGAAGTTTTTTGGCTTTGTGACAGAACCAGTTCAGATCTGTTTGCTTCAAATAGTCTCACTGCTCCTTCAGAACTTCCTGGACTTGCACAACAGCAGCAATGTAAGGTGATGTAACAGATTCTACCACTCTCAGAAATTAGGAGATTTTAACATGAATGTCACATTTCTTAGTCTCACATTCTACTATAACAAAAAAATAAAATTATTTTTATGACGCATTTTTTTGTTAGCATATGCTGCTTATTTATAAACCAGCTTTTTGAAAATCCTGACCCTTGGTCTGCTGCAAACTATTCAGGGAGAGCAAGAGAAACAAAGACTGAGGGATGAGGAAGAGAAGATAACTGGGTCAGAGTTCAGTCTCGAATTAACGTGATCTGCTTGGACTCTTGAACTTTTCTAAAAATTGGAATTCAGGGGAAAACAGGCAGCATGACCTATGTATCTGTGACTGGCCTGAATTAGACTGCAAAAGCTATAGGGACAGCCAGACAAACATTTTTCTCTCCTGCATAATCCAGGCAAGAAGTGATGTAAAAGAAGGCAGGATTTCCCAAGTGGCCACCAGAAGGTAAGTGTTGCAACCGAGGCTTTTATTATTTCTGTCTGAACTGCTTATCTTCTGGAAAGCCATTTCTCTCAGAAAGAGATGAACACTTCATTGCAGTTAGCTGGAGAAGCAAATGTGGGACCCACTGGGAGCTCGAGGTTGGAAATGGAAGGCACTGTCACTAAGTAATAAGTCCTATTTTCCACATTAGGGGATTTTCTTTCATTTTGGTTTTGTGCTAAACAACTGTAAGCGAGGGAAAAAGCCAGGCTCCAAAACCTTAATTTACAAACAGCCATGTACTCTAGACAGGGTAGGGGGATATAGATGTATTCCACATGATTAGGTTAGAACTGCTCTGAGAACAATATAAATTGAGTAGAAAACAACTATGGGGTACAGAGTGATTCAGGGAATATCACTCCTCTCGTGTCAGCTTCCAATTTCAGCTCAAATCCATATATTTCTTCCCATTAATAAGTGCATATCTTTACTACTTATCTACTTAACTGAATAAATTTAGGTCTTCTGTAAATGGATGTTATAGCAGGTATTTCAAGAATTTAGGAGACTAAATTTGGCCAAACACATACTCTGGAGCACATCTACACATTTCAGTTTCTTTCTGACCTTGCAAACATTGAAATTCTTGTGAAAAAACAGCTTTTTGTATTTTGCACATTGCTCACTTCCAGATCACAAAGGTCTAATTAAAGATTTGTTACTTTTGCAAGGTTTCAGCTCTAGTAACACTGAAAGTATGTGAAGATTAAATATCTATAGGCCAAATCTGTCTGTCTAATAGGCAGATAAATCCATATCAATTTTGGTGAAGAATCCTGTTCTAGCAGGGGACCTTCCCTGGGATGACCCCTGAGACCATGCTTTATATAAACAAGCCTTTAGAGGGGGGCAGATATAGAAGAATTTGTCCTGTGCTGGTGACAGAATGGGAAACAAAAATCAAAGAGAAGGGAAAATAGCACTGCACCTTTTTCATGGGTGCATGGAACATGCCCTGTGGAAAAAAAACAATAGACCTGCAAATAAAGTAGGTGCTAAAATGTAGGAAAATACAGTAAATATGCATGAATTTTTAGATGTTTATACCTTGAAAAAATACAGATATGAAAAATGCAGATACAGGTGTATAACGTGGGCAGGAGTAAGAATGGAATATGTGTACTCTTAACAACATCTTTTAATGTTTGAATGAAGAAGCTCATAGGTCACTTAAGGAATGGAGGGATAAAGGAATTTGGGAAATACTTCCTTGCTTGCTTTATAACACATCCCATTAAAGGTTCTACCATTTGTATGCAATAATCTGGCAAATAATATGTTTTCCTTTAATCTCTGTCTCTTTCTCTGAAACACTGGACATATTTCACAGATTGAAATGTCCTGGTATTTAGCTCAGCTCATATAACTGACACTAAAGTTTCTGCAGCATATGTAAAGCTCAGCAGAAGAGGAAAAACTGAGAGCAGGGTTTGGTCTGGGAAGGCAGCAAACAATGTGCACAGTAACCCCTGCTGTGAGTCCTGCCAGGAACTGATACAAAGCAGAGCTGTTCCCATAACCTTCCAAAGATATTACGTTGGATTCTTGTCAGCTACCAAATTCTGCAGCTGTCTGTGACTGAACTTATCTGCCACTTGCCACATCTCACGTGGTAGTGAAGACATTGCTTTCAAGAGCACTCGCAGGAGCTGTGACTTCTGACATCTCTAATGCTTGCTTAGAAGAGCAACAGAAAAATTGTTCTGTCTGAACACTATTCCATTCAGAAAGCAATTTACATAGCAAAACAACACCAACAACAACAACAAAAAAACACTTTTTAAAACAGAGAGGACACTTGCAAACAAAGTATTCCACAGAATTTCTATTTTAATTATAACTACACACACAAAGCACACACTGTAGGCATAGTGGATGACAATTCTCAGTCGTTCTTATCCTTGACCCAATTTCAAAACATTAGATAAGATGTCAGGAAACCACTTTGAGGGATGGTGAACATTTGCATCTCAGGACTTATATAATACCATTTTCTTCAATATTTTATCTGTCTGTCTTATGCCTTCTTAGTTGGAATGTTCTTTATTAGCCTTCACATAACATGACTGAGTGCCAAAAATACAAGCATTCTAAATGCTCAGGATATTTCTCTCTTGAAAATGGTAAGGATAATTGAATACTACTTGCCTGGGGAGATTAGACTTGCAATATGCCTTATATATCCTAGTTGATTGGGTAATATACTTAATGGAACATACCTGGGAAGATGAACTGCTTATCTGGCCATAACATGTCTCTAGGAAAGATAAGACAATTGACTTTTTTTTTTTTTTTTTTTCCTCCTGAACTGATAGTTCTTGATAATCCACCTGTTTGTTCATTTGCATACACCAAATGTTTTATGAAGCCTTTTACACCCAGTCATCAAGAGGGAAATGTGGAGAGCAGCAGTAAGCAAGCAGCAGCTCTCTGACATCCCTGAGCAGGTCTCCATGGATAGGGCAGCAAGTCAGACACCTGCACATGCCATGGTCTGCAAAAGATCTGTGGCAGGAAAAGCTGCAGCCCAGTGAGATCAGTCAGTCTTGCAAAGGGTCTGGCCTGAAATTTTAGCCCTTAACACAACAGTTAAGCATCCTAGTATGAAGTTAAATCAGATCCTTTCTTCACCCCACAACCTCTACTGCTTGTCAGCAATTGTCAGAAACTCACCTATGGCCAACAGGAAAAGTGCAAGTAAAAACAATTGAGATGCCCAGCAATTTCTTCTCCTGCAAGCTCTCCTTTGCCTGTCTCATCTCAGATCAAAAGAGCACCAGGCATGAGCAGTTTGTTTTATGATCCTTTTTTTCAGATTTTTTTTTTTATTTTTCAGAGATGAGATCTATTTCTCTGTGGCAGGGTGCAGTCAGCCACCCCTGGCTTTGAGTCATTACATCCCAGAGCTTTCCTGAAAAGAAAAAGTGGGAAAAAGCAGCAAATATTTGAGAAGGAATTTTAGTCACAAGTAATCAGAGTGGGGGTCCAGCTTGGAATTCGAACTTCATTCTGGCAGATTTCTGTGGGAGCTGATGGAGCTGCAGAGTAAAGGCTGTGCCCTGTTGGGCTGACAGCTCAGCAGGTGGGTGCTCATCCACAGCAGTTTTCTCCCAGGCAATAAAGGCAGCATTGTGGTAACTGAGGCAGGAAACCAACACAGTGACAGTCATTTGGCTGACTCATGGCCAAAGTCAAGAAAACAGTTACATATGAACAAAAAGGTCTGCAAAAATTAAAAAATTCTGAAGGTGCTTTGGTGCATTTTGCTGTGCCACATGTAAATCCCAAACTACCTATGTCTCTAAGGGTCAGAATTCCAACCTCTCATTCCACAGAAAGGTCTACTTTGGGAAGGCTAAAAAGCTCCACAGAAAGTTGTTGACAAAGGACAGAGAAAGAAAATGGCTTTTGGTAAATTCCTTTTTATTTTCATCACTAAATCAAGGGAATAGACACCTTTTACTGCCAACAACTCTGCTAGCCAGTAGCTCACAATGAAATGACTTAACAGATTTAATAAGTGAATCATTTCCTATATTAAGTTACCAATAACTATAAATACAGTTATGACAGCTGAAGTTCCATAGACTGGCAGAAGCAGGTCACCCTAGGGCCACGTTTTTTTTACAGTAGCTGGTTCCTGATTTAAAAGTCAGTTTTAAGAGCTCAACTTTAAAAACTCACTGAGTCACCATTGCCAGGGCAGGAACAATAAGTTCTTGGTTCATGTACATTACATTACTTAATGTGATGCTGCTCACAACTGAAAAGTAAACAAACAAATCCATATCAAAAAGAAGTGGTATAAGCTTACCTGCAGCCCTTTATTTAGTCAGAGTAGGTGTTACTGAAGGCTGAACACCTACTGTAGTAAAATCTTGGTGTAAATGACCATAATCCCACAATAAATTCAACTGTGCTCCCTTTGAGTTTAGTGAAAACAGTAAATTGGATTGAATTTATACATTAAAACATTAAGAGACTAAAAATATTCCTAGAATCACAGAAGGGTTTGGGTTGAAGGGACTTTAAAGATAATCTCATTTCAAACTCCTGCCATGGGCACCTCCCACTTACTCAAAGTTACTCAAAGTCCCCTATGTGATCAGGGATTGTCTTCCTGATACCTAAAAATCTCTCATTTTTAAACATTTCTAAATATTTTCTTTTTATTTGTTGCAAGCTGTCAAATGCTGTGAACAAAATAGTTGTGAAAAGCCGAGTACAAGATCTAAAATGTCTTTCTACTTTTAATACAGGTCAGTCTTTTAGAACAGGGAAGAGTTTATGAAAAAAATCCTCTTTTCCTCTGCTCCTTTTCTTAGTCCCTGTTGTTGTTTTCCTTTTCTTTGTGACAGTTTTCCACATCAATTTTTATCAAAAGAATTGTTAAGTTTTACTGTCTACATCTCAAAATGCCTTTCAATAAAATGAACCCGCAGGTGCAGTGCTTTGAAGGGAGTAACTTTTCCAGCTGGGACAAAATGATACCATTTTATTGACAATAAAGAACAAAACCAAAAAGAATGGTGAAGAGAAATAAAAACACACCTAGAGCCATATCTTAAATCAGATAATTGTGGCACTAAAGATGGGACAGTAAAAGACAGCAAAAGCAGTATTTAAGGGAAGGAGAAATCCACCTACTTTGCTATCCCTCATTTGGGCTGATATTTGAGGAATTATTCCAGATATTTTGAAAATGGAGAATTTGACTGGACTTTTGGAAGCTTCTCTTAGAAACATGTAATGTATTTCTATTTATTTTCTTAGTGTCTACTAACAGTATGAAAAATGGAAGGACTGGTTCACTAATTCACAAAAAATATTACTGAGTCCAACAGAAGGCAATAAGTAGTTCAACATTAATTGCATTTGTGAAAATGAAAATGCTTCAAAACCAGTCAAATTGATACACAGCCCTGACACTCCTAAACACTTAATGACAGCAATAAAATGATGACCACCACACCAATCCATTTTCAAACCTACATCTCTTATTTTGAATTTCAGGGTGGCCTCTCTTCCACCCAAGTATAAAGCCTAACTGAAACTTAAATTTTAAATGCAACATCTATGTGGCACAATAAATTAAAATAATTATAAAGTGGTTAAGAATTGTTTTGATTTGTTTGCTTAGAATGGTCAACTGCAGAAGCAACACAAGTCAATGCCTGCCAATAAAACATTTTGAAAATAAAGTGCAATGAATGCTTTCAGTCTTGATGTATATATTTCCCCAACACTAAACTGCATAACAGCTTTATACTTTCATTCCTTTGTTTTCCACAATAAATCTTTGAAAATGTCTAAGGAACAGAAGTTCAAGGTCCAGCTGCTCTCACAATCAACTTTATCTTTCAAAACAGTTGAAAGAAATTAAATTAAATTGATTATCTTGAATTTTATTGTGACTGGGGAGCATGCTGTTTCCAAGCTTTTGGATTAATTGTGTCCCTTTTAGGCCTCCTAGGCCCTGCTGTGGTACAAGGAACCCATAAGTTCTAACTAAGTTTATTTTTATAAGGTGAAATATGCCAAGCTGGAGGGAAAAAAATACAGCTGGAAGGGTGGAAGCAAAAGAAAAATACAAATAACCAAAAAATTTCTGTTCCTTTGACTGTGAAGCATGTTACCTGTCTGGCCTCATACCATTCAGCAATCACAGAGAGAAACTTAGATTTCTGTTCTGTTCTTTAAGAGAAGGATTAGCCAGAAATTGGAGCTGCAAATTTTATTTAAGCCTGGATTCTCTCCTCCTGGTTAAAACAGCAAGATCACGTGGATTCATGTGTCTTGACAGAGCTTTCAAGTAAATGAAACTAATTTGGATTCGCTTACTTGATTAATAAAATCCTCAAGCTTCAGAATGTTTCATTTTGATGGACAGGAAAGAAAACACACAAAGCTGTGCGAGGGAAGAAATGTGAGCATGTTATTGAGCTGGCAAGAAGCTTTGCATTACCAGACTTTTGATAATCATGCTCAGGATGTCACCTTGTGTTTGCCTGTATGTGGTATATCTTGCCCCTCCCTAATTCAGTGGCATGTAATAGAAATAAAACACTTTCCAAAAAGTTGCCATCAGTTAATTTTTCAATGGTCTACCTTTAGTTACCCAGTAAAATCTAAGGATTTCTATAAACCTGAGTTCAACAAGAAAATTTATTAAAAACTCCAGATGAAAGAGCAGAAGGCCAGACTTTAAAATCCCATATCAGGATATGGTACACAACAGTTCCCATAAACTGTTAGTGAATAAAAACATAACTTATCTTAATGACAATATTTTTAAATTGGTTTTGAAGTACTTCTGTGGCTCCCTAAAGTGAAACTTAAAAATTGAAAACTGAGTGAAGTTATATGCTAACATGTTGCATATTTCAAATCTTCCATCAGTTTAGCATGCACATTCATATATTACTGACGTTCATTTATAATTCATGAAACATTTCTCCACATTATCAGATTCAAAAGCATGTGTCTGCTTTTGTTTTGCAAATGTTACAATGAGAAACTGCAAAGGGGAAATCACCAAACCAAATTTGCTACAATAACCAAATCCTACCTGCAAAATCTGTCTGACTGAGCAGATTAATTGTTCTTTTGCTGCTCTCTTGGCAAGATAAATCACACAGAAGTAGATCAGGACTCCAGAAACTCTTATCACTTGTCAGTTTGATGCAAGGATCAAAACTTCACAACTACACACAGGTTTAAGAGAAATGAGAAGGGGCTGCCTGAAGTTACAGCAGCTTCTACAGCAATGCCCACAGGAGTACCAGAGTGTAGAGAGCCTACACCTTCCCACTTTAATGATGGAAATGGCTCAGTCTGCAGTGCTGAGGTGCTCTGGGAACACCTTCCCCTTCTCAGTGTGCACTCACATTCTTGCAGCAGTACTGGAATCACCATGGGGTTTAAATTTGCAGTCCTTTCTCACTAACATCCTGACTCAAAACCTGTTTTGGCACATGACAAACCTGAGGCACATCTGCCCTCACTAAGTCACTTCCAAGGAGTTCACGAGTATGGTGAGTATCAACCATCATTTGCAGTAACAGGGATGGGAAGGGGCAGGTGAAGATAAGGTATCTTCACATCATCCTTGGGAAAGTTTAAAACCAGAAAATCTGATGTTTTGCCTTTTCAAGGAATCCTAGTGATTTTAGCTGCAGGAGTTATTAAGGTTGCTCTTTGTCTTGTTTGTTAATAAAACACAAGAATGAGAATAAACAGAGTAAGAATATTTACAGAAGTGTGCTCATTAAAATAAAGTCACTATTTCTTGCAAATGTTCATCCTTCTGTGTAATAATTGTAGCTCAAACCCCAGGGTCAACCTGAATAAACATGTTACAACAAACACACCACTTTAAGGATCAGCACCAAATCTCTCCCAGTGAGCACCTCCAAGCCGAGTATGGACCAAAATCAGAAAACCCACAGTTACAGAAAGAAAGAAATGTAAAATAAAAACAAATTGTGCACTAAGAGTATAGAGAAAGATGTTTTCTTGGGAAGTATCTGTGTGGCCTCTTATTACTCTAAGAGACACCTGCAGACAAACCTCATCAATAGAGTCACACACTGCTGTTATTTCTGTTTTGAATTTTGCACAGCAAATTACACATGTAAGATGCAAACTGTTTTCTCAGTAATGTGATTTTAACTTGTCTTTTGAGGCTTTTTTTCCTTGATTAATGGTAAATTACTGTGGCTATTCAATGTCTTTCAGTAGTCTACTTCTACATATTAACAACAAGATAATGATGGGTAATTCATTTTAATAAAATTAAAAGCTTTCACATGTGCTACTTTCAGCCTAAAGATGATTTGCATTTTTTCCAATGAGACTGCAGCACATGGACAGGTGCCAGTATTTTTCTTATTGCCACTTTACTCCTGGAGTTTTGCATGGATTCTGATTTTTAATTCTGAAGTCCTTTTATTCAACATCCACACCAGAACAACTTCTCGAGCTTTTGAAATGAAGCCCAACATCATCAAAATCAACACAAGCAATTTCTGTTCCAGCGAGGCAGGCTGCACCTGGCATTCAGCAAATACCCTGGGAAGGCCTGGGAGGGGGTGCAGTGGATTTTTAACTGCTCCAACCTGTTCTGCTGCCTCACACCTGAGCTGGCACCAGCAGAAGTGACAATTCAGCCTCCTGTAAGACCTTCTGTGGTAGGATGTACTCTGCAAGAAAGCCACACTCTGTGTTTCCACCTCTCTGAAGCTTTTGTTCACAGCCACTGCTCCGTGTGAGGACCAAACCTCACCATTAATTTCTGCACAGCACTCCCCCATTGATCCCAGGAGGGTCAATAAAGCAGGGGCTGCCTGCTGAGCCAGTGCTGTGCCAGCAGAGCAGGGGGAAGCATCTGCCCCCCTGGGAGGCAGCAGCGATTTCAGGGGACCACAGAGCCCCCCTACTTCCCACAGAGCTTTAATTGCCTTGCCAAGAGCCTCCACCACCCTCAGTTTCTCTCTGCGGAAGAAATACGCCGCAGAAAAAAAGACATATAAATCATGTGCTGAATAAAAGCTGCTTTGAAGACAGACTTGGCAGAAAATTATCCTTTAAGGCCCCCAGCTATTTTTTATTTTTATTAAGACTCACATATTCCTATCCTGGATTACCTAAGCAGAAATGCACACACACCTGCATATCCCATAATCGGTGTCTCCTGCTCGTTTGGGTTTGCTGTGGAGCACAAGAGCTGATCTGTTGACCCACTGTGGCTCAAGAGCAGACCTGGATTTTTCCAGTCTAACCAAAGCACTGGCTATGGCTGCAGGATGTCTGTCCTGAAATTTTCCAGTTCAGCCAGAAAAGATATTCATTAGGAAAGTAAACATATCCAGGAAATACAGACACACAGCAGTTCTATTCTCCCCAGTTCTGCCAAATTAGAAAGCAGAAAAAATTAAAGGAAATTAAAATTCTAACATACTTCTGTGGTGCAATGTCAAATCGTGCTACAAAATTTTCAGGAAGAAAACCAGATAATAAAAACTAAAATCAAGAATCAGAAAGAGCTGAAGAGTATGAGATAAAATAGATTCAATTCCAAGCAATGGAAAAGCTTTATGTATATTAAATAATTCTCTGCCACAAAACATAATTGAGACAGGCTGATCAGTAATGTTTAGTATATGTTTGGGCATCTATATGAATCCCTGAAATATTTCAAAGTTGTCATCCCTAAGAGCTGGAAATTAAACAGAACAATATAAAAAACCAGCGACAATCAGAAATAACTTTACTAATTTGTAATGGTAGAAGTGAAATAGCTGACACTTCACTACAATGTTCCTGAACTATCAATTAGAAAAGTACTAATTTCATCAATAAACAGTTGTCAGGAGATGACACTTTCTTTCAAGTCTCTGACTCCTATGGGCTGAATTCTGTGTTATTTACTGGCTTTTCCATACATTTTCTGTTTAATGTGTATTTTAGCTGTCTCCAGGTGCAGAAATTATTTTTAATTCTCACAGAATCATTAAGGTTGGGAAAAACCTTTAAGATCATTGAGTGCAGCCAGTAACCCTGCACTGGCAAGGCCACCACTGAACCATGTCCCCAGGTGCCACACAGGGACAGGGTCTCTCACCTCCCCACGCAGCTGTGCCAGGGCTTGACAAGCAGTTCAGTGAAGAAATTTCACTGATATCTAGTCTAAACCTCCCCTGGTACAAGCTAAGGCTGTTGCTTCTTTTCCTGCTGCTTGTTAGTGAGGAGAAGGGACAGACCCCACCTGGCTGGACTCTTCTGTCAGAGGGTTTTTGAGAGTGACAAGACTCTCCTGAGCATCCTTTTCTCCTGGCTGAACCCCCCCAGTGCCTTCAGCTGCTCCTGGTCCTCCAGACCCTTCCCCTGCTCCTTTCCCTTCCCTGGACACACTCCAGCCTTTCAAAAGTTTTCTCATCATGAGGGACCAAAGGATTCAAGGTGTGGCCTCAGCAGTGCCTAGCACAGGAGGCAATCACTGTCCTGTTCCTGCTGAACACAACATTCCCAACACAATCCATGCCCCAGTCCGACAGCATGATGAGTCAATCGTGTACACTCATGCCATGACCACCTCTGGTTACGAATCTTTTTCTGGTGCAAAACCAAGTTTGACCTTCCCAATCAATCCTAATTGATGCTATTGATTCATTTGCAAAGAGAAGACACAAGGGAAGTCTAAACCTTGCTAAATAGAACATTTGTGAGAGAATATCCTAAGGAAATAAAAGGTGAAAACCCATTGCTTGGAAGCATTAAAACACAATGTGACAAAATCCATTGTAAGGATATCACCTGGAACATCATTGCCCTGGAGGGGAGATTAACTCCTCTGTCTTCTCTCCAGTTAGCCTGAGCTTATTTGCTCTGTATTGAGCTCTGCATCATCTGCTATTCAAAGCAACTTGGAGGCAAATCACTTATCACTAATTGCTATCTGTTCACCATGCTACGAAAATGTACACATCAGTTTTTAGGGCACTTCTCCTGTATTTCATTTGTAATTTAAATTAACTCTCAAGTCAATATGAAACATCCCTCTTTTGCTCAGAGAAATGTTCTTAATTATTTTTGTAGTTATAGGAGCTATAAAAAGCAATGTCATTATAAAGACAAATACATTTTATGCAAGTCACAGAAAAACTGCTACAGGCAAGTCCCCTTTTCAATATCTATTTTGTTTTCTTTGTAAGAAAAAAGCCCTTCTATTAAAAGCACAGTTCTGTCCATTCATAAATCACAAGCTAGCTAGAAAGTTTTCTAAGTGAATTAACCAGACCTTGCAAAACTCCAGATTTAGGCAGTGGAAAAAATGATTTTTTCAAGTGGAGAAAGGCCATGATTTCATGCTAAAGCAGAATTTAACTGCACAAGTTTGACTAATACCTAAGCTGTTTATGAATCAAGAGAAGACTCACCCTCACAAAGCACTTCTGAGTCACTCATCGAGTAACTGTCAAAAAAAAAAGCTCCACTGATACTTCTGAATATTTATTCCATGTCACACTGATGGGCTGCAGAAAAATCATTATTAGTTGAGTTAATCTACTGTGGTTTTAAGAACCAAAGGAAAAGAGAGATACATTCTACGTCATATTCTCAAAAAACAGTTGTTTCCACTATTCACCACCAGTCCCAAGGAGCCAGGCTGCAATTAGATCATTCATTACATCTGAAGAAATAAAATCAAGTGAGAGAAAACAACAGAGAGAGATTGTGTGAAGGCCATAGATAGGCAAACAAACAAACAAACAAACAAACAAAAAAAAAGTAAAGGAAGAGAGGAAAACCATACCACCATGGACTAAAAATAGTAATAGAAAATTAGACCCTTCACTTTTAAAAATAGAAAAGCTACAAAGAGTAAATAGCCTGAACCATGTGGAAAGAAAAGGCTAAGGGAGAGCTTTGGGAGACAGGAACTGTTGTTGCAGTGATCAACCTGGATCTGTACAAGTCCCTCACACTGACCCATGCTTTCATTGAAGAGGGTTTATCCATGAGGCTGAAAAGCTTCAGAGGAACAATTTTATATATATTTATTTCTTGGCAAGAAGAGACTCAAAATCCGAAAGTTCCTAACTTCTCAACAAACTGGAAAGTGAAAAAATGAGCTGACATTTATTGGGATTTGCTTTCCCATTTTTGTTGCCTCATTGTGACATTATCTCCCTCCTTCCGTTACAATTTAAATGTAAATCTATTTGGTGTGTTTTATGGTAGTAACTCTGCAATTTAGTATTGTAATACAGAGAGTCCATTTAAAGCTCTAAGTGCTCCCAAAAGGTATCTGTCATGCTGCCACGTTTTATTATTGTCAAACACTATTGAGAGCAGGGAGAGGGCCAATTCTCACTCATTATGCTGCTTCACACCCAGTTCTTTCCCCTGGTTCTGCAGGAAACTGCAGATCTGTGCACTTTTGGATATGCTCTTGATCGTATTGATGCTCATAAAAAAAAGAAAAAAAAGAAAAAAAAAGAAGCAATTTTACTTTTAGGGTCATTAATACTGAAATGTAAAGAATTTGCTTCAAACTACTTCCTATTAAGATACTCAAGTTATTTAAAAGGATCTCTTTAAGCATCCCTTTTGTCTCACAAAAGTCTCCCGATAAAAGCACCCAACTTCATCATTCTCCATAAAGCTGGTGCACAGAGGCAGTGCAGTCTGCCTTAAAAGGGTCAGGTAACTCCCTATCAGCCAAGAGCTATCATCACATGCAGCCTTTTATTAGTGATTCTAAAATCCCCTCAGCCATCAGGGTCAGCAGATAATGCTCAGAGTATCCATTTCAATGACAGGACATACAGGGTGATTTTAACATCTCCTTTGACTAAGGTCCAAAGCTGCTTTGGGGAAGGATGACTTCCCTGCTCCACACAGCATCACTGTGATAGCTGGCTAATCAAAAATAACTGTAGTAATTACATGATCAGCAACACCACTGTGACAGAATTTGTAAGATGAAGCTTTCTGATTTAACACCAAATATTGCATAAGTATTAACGTGCAAATAGCAGAGCATTTATCCCACTTGGTACAAACACAATCTGGGGAATAAAAAGACTCAGGGAGGAAATGTACAGTTAACAGAAAGCACAGTTGGAAATTTCTCCCTATGACTGAAAATTCAACTGTTATTTCCTTTAGTCCACATTAAGCAATTGTGGGGAAAAAATGTTTCTGTAGTCGATACACGAAGCAAGTTCTCAAGAAAAGCTTTTGAGAAGATATCTCACAAATTGGTAGATAGTAGGAAATGCTGGAATGTTTATGCATCTCCTTTAAAAATACATAAATTTAGAACAGGAGAACAACTCAGAAGTATATGTTCTTACGAGTTCCTTATACAGCATTTTAGTCCTACATACAAGTTATAAACCCATAGAGTCAAGTTTATTTCCTAATATAAAATGCCAGTGGTCACATGATGCTCTAAATTGCATCATATGGTGTGGGATGACCAAAACCTGCAGCACCACTATTGCAAATCAGATCAGTTTTCATGTTCTTTACCATCCAGAAGATGGCAGATCAACAGATATTTTTCTCCCATATAAGCATTGTCAATGAGATTATTATTAAAATTATTTGGTATCCTTCCAACCCAAAGCTTTGTGATTTCAATAAACACTCATTAAAGCATAAACAGGTTTTGCAGGCCCAAAGTCCATGCTTCATAGGCTGGGCTGAGTTTCCAGCTCACTTTTTTTTTAAACTGGATTTAGGTGTTTTGGTGCTTATGTAACTCAAAGCAGTATCTTCTCATTTGTATGTGTCTGACCTCATTGAATTCCATTTTTTCTCCAAAACCTCAGAGGTAAGATACAAATGTCAATACAAATTAAACTCTGGCCAGTGTAAATCTCTTTAGTCTTTTATTTCTTTTTAAAAGAAAACAATGTGCAAGAAAAGAAAGAAACAAAAAGTCAAGAAGGATTCAATCTCCCATGACTTTGAAAATAACCATTCAACTAAAAATAAGTATTATCCTGAGTATAAACAGCCACGTTACCTTCCACTAACTGCTTAACGTGAAAATTATCATTAATGGTCAATGCACACAAGTGAAATTTCCCTATCCTATGAAAATTCTACCTATGTCTTATAAACAACCAGCCCAGCTTCTCATTTAATATCCTTAAATTCAGTGAGTCTGTAGAAGAGATTTGTAAAATGGAAATTTTACAATGAACATAGATTCAGATTCTTTAATTTTACTGACAATTACTTTCAAACAGACATAGATTTTCTATGCAGCTAAGAGAGAAACCTATGGCATTTTCTGAAGTGCCTGTGTAGCACTTCGGCCTTCTGAATGTTTGCTGAAATCAGAACAATTAGGTATAAAGAGAAGTAGACTTGCTAATTTTGAGCAACAAAAATCCTATCCCTATTTTTTTAACCACAGTACTCTCTGCCTCCATAAATATGTGGGATGTATTTAATGCACATTGGGACAGGGAGGTTTTGATATCACTTTTTCCAATTTTTGTTCAGCTTCCAAAAAACCTTTGCGGAACAACCAGACCATGACAGTGGGAAATGTGGGACCAACATTATTCTCTTCTTCCATCCTCCCTCTTCCTCTCAGATCTGCTCTGCTGCCTCCCACCACTCTCTTCTGCACACAGCACAAACCAGACACATCCAGGCTCCTGTATTTATTTCTCAAGCTTTTGAACAGCTCCTTGCTCCTTTTCCCTTTTTTCCCAAGGATTTAATCACACTTCAGCAAGCATCAGCTGCTGCACTCCAAGTGAAGGATGCATTATAAGGTTTTTATCTTTATAAAGTTTTACAAAAGCTACATGCAAGATTGCTGTCTGCCTTTTCCACCAGTGCTGATAAATAAACAAGGAGAAAGCAACAGCTTTCTGCTGTAGAGTTCACAGCTGGAACTCCCTAATGAATGAAAATTAAATGGCTGTGCTGGCAAAGGACGAGACCTTCACTTCTGATTCCCCTCAGCTTCAACTTTGAGCTGAGACCTCTTCAAGCTCAGCCCAGCAGAGCACTCCCAGCCCCAAGGTTCAGAAATCCCCACTGCTGAAAGCTCCTAATCCTCCTGCTTCTCCTCTCCTCCCAGCCACCTCTCCACATGGTGTTATTTTCATAAATAGTTGAATTTAACAATAGCAATTGCTGCACATCCAGAACCCCACTCAGTTAAATGCCAGGGCTGTTCTTAGTTCCAGATGAAATTGTATTTTCATTTTTTTTTTTCTTGGCATTGGGGGAAGAAGAAAGAAAAGAAAGGGATGAAAATATACTCTTAGCAGATTTTTCAAAAATACATGAATAGCATTCATTGCTCAGAAAACATGAAATAAATTACATTCTACAGCAAACTGTTAGTAGGAACTTGAAACAAATTCTGCTAATTGTACTTTTCAGAAAATACCCTGCGGTTAAGATAACTAATCAGCTGGGAATATTGTAATCTGGCAAAGAAAGCTGTCAATTGGGGGAGGAATTTTTAGCATTGCTTATGAGCCAGAATTAGGACAGCTACAAATGGTTCATAGTATTTGGAAATATTTGAGGAAAGTTTAAGTAGGTTAAAAAAAAAAAAAAAAAAAAAAGGAAATAAAGCTATGACCAGCAAAACATGATGGTTGGGGGAAATAATATATATTTTTAGCATTTTTAGCACTGCACACATATATGTCAGCACTGCAAACACACACTGTACATATATTTAATGCTAAAATCCAGGTTTCTAATATTACAGTATTCTCATTTTCACTGGAGAAAACTACATTACTCCTTGGTGCTTCAGTGTAAAATAAAGTAATAGAGAAAGGAAAATAAGTGTTTCTAAAACTTTGAAGTATGCTTAGAGATTTCAGTGCCTAGAAATTCTCAGGAAACTAAAGAAAAAATGTCTGATTGACAGTTAAAAAACCAGCTCAAGCAATTGATGAGATATTACATTCAAATATTTTCAAAAAAACCCTACTGCTGTTTTCTTGCCTCTGGTCCCAGCTCCTACTCCTGTCCCATGTTCCATCAAAGGAAGGATGTTCATAAGGGTCATAGGGATTTTTGTGCTGTGTTATAGAGCAGTAAAAACCTAAAAATAATGCTTATCTTGATAATGAAAACAAAAACAAACACCAACTAAAACTCACATAGCCGTTAAGGAAAGTTCCCTGTCTGACTATCCACATCACTAACAGGGTTTGAAACCATTCTCACACAGAGATTGCACAGAATGAGACCCAACTAATGAACATTTGAGAGCAAAATGAAAACTACAGAAAAATGTTATCAAAGCTTCAGTCACCTCTGTTTTCAAGAGAAAGTATGATCACCAAAATAACCCTTGTGTGTTCTAATGTATCATTTTTATATCTTCCACGGTTATGTATTCATCACAGATTGATAAATAAAAAGTGTCTTGGACTACACTTGGTCCATGCTCTGAACAAAATACAGTACAAGTTACAGCCTGAAGAATTCCGATGGATGGAGATTGTACAGAAATGTGGATTCTCTTGCTTGACTAGTTAATATAATTTTGGAGTAAAACTCCACAGCAAACAAATAAAATACTTTTTTTTTTTTTTCAGATAACTGCTGTGTACAAGGCTTGTATTTTCTATCTATATCAAACTACAGACATGGCCTATCCCTACAAAATACAAGTCTTGAACCTTAAAACAGTAAAATTAGTGAAGATGATGTTATATGACAGTATCACTTCACTTTACTTCCTATTAAAAAAAAATAAAAAAGAACTTTAGATATCCATGCATACTCAAGGAGTTCCTCAGACTCTTAGCTCTTCACTGTGGTAGATGAAGTATTTGTACTCCAGGCTCATAAGCTCATCAGGGGAATAACCACTAATGATTAAAAGTCAGAAAACAAAATTTGCAACATTGAATGGCACTCAGACTGAAGTGATCCGGCACATTTAGGAAAGATCACATCCAAATTAACTAGAATATTTAAGGCATTTATGCAAATGTGTAGTTCTGTTTCTCTTAAAAAAGTTAATAAATAGATTTCATATGATTACCAACTGGAGTATTTGCCTGTGTATATATTATATGATATTTTTATTTAAAAAAAAATACTATAGGTTCTATACTAAAATTGAAATATAATTGAAGGAAATCTAGAACTTCTAAATTAAAAGTAATAAAATAATGGCTAACAGAGAAAGAAAACTAATGGGTTGCATTAAGTAAATGATGAGTATTGGTACAGGCATAAAGCAAAGGAAGAAATTTACTTAAATTGACTTTACTCCAATCTAAAAGCAATAACACAGATCTATAAGAAAAAAAAAAAAATAAAAAATACTCAGACAGAAGCTAGGACAGCGCCAAGCAGCACTGATGTAACAGGGAAATGCTGATTAGAGAAAAAGTATCAAGGTCATTTCTAATTGAAGACTAATTGATCCCAGTCCACTGGAGTCAATGAAGCCTTTCCCAATGAGTTCTGTGGCAGCCCCATGCCAAAGGAATGCCCCGCAGCCTGTGCCAGGGCCAGCAGCAGGGGCTCCTGCAGGGAGGGGTGCCAGGGCACAGAGCCAGCCACACACCCCTCACCCATCACGGGCACACCGGGTGGTAGTGTGACTTACTAAAGATCACAGGATTGTAAACATCCAGTAAAATCCAAAAATGATATGGCATCCATGTTGGTGTGATGCACACAGTGATTCACAAGTTACTGCTAATGCAAGATGGGCCATTACAAGCAGTGTCTTTTAAATGCAATGTTTTTGTTCTGGATCTCCCATACTTTGGCATAGTCGTCAAAGACTAAGATTGGGACTGATTATTAAAAAAAAAATAAAAATAAAATAAAATAAAAAATTAGCCGCTTCTAGTCCTACTACCGGAACACCGTTTCCCCTGTGTAATTACTGTTTAAGTCATCTCCTGCTTCTCCAGTTATTCATTGCTTTGACTGTGACTCAAATGGTGTTTGAGTGACTCGAGCTGATTTGACTGTGACTCAAGCTCAGCTTTTTCTAACACACTCAAGTCCCATAGTGGGGATGAGTTTGTTGCTTTTGTCGCCTCTCTCAGTGAGTCCCCTTTGATCTCTTACTCCACTCCTGGTGACAATTTGTGCTGCAGCTGGAGGTGCATTGAGCCATCATCACAGGGCTGCCAGTCACTACACTTCCCAAGAACACCTCCAGCTTCCAGACTGAAGGGAAATACACTGAGCACAGAATTTAGGAGCTGCCCACTGACAATAAAGTTGACACTGCACTGGACAAGAAATGCAATTGACATTGCATACAGTGACACTGGAAGCACTTTGGTCATTAAAGAAGGGTCTATGTCCATTAATGCTCCATCCATCGATGGGGATTATCTTCATTGTAACATTGTGTTTTATCTGTTTCTGATTTTCTGTCACTGCAAAAAAGCTTCAATAAAGGCTGTGTCAGATCCAAACTCAGAACAGGTAAAAGCACAATGTCAAAAGAAAAATCAAACAGAGAATTAAACCTCAGCACTGCACAACAGTCAGCCCAAGCTGAACCATTCCCACTCATACAGCCTGAAGCCTTGTATTTCTGTATTTGCTTATTCTTTTCTGTCTCTGTTGAACAATTACAATTATTTCTACTCCCATCTTCCAGTACCCTTATTGTTGATACTGAGGTAATTAAATCACCTGCAAAATGTATTCAGGTTTTACTACTAATTCAACATGAACACAAGAATGTATATTCTGAGTCTTTTTGACAGAAATATCTCTGTTCCATCAGAATTAGCAGCTTTGGAACTCAATATGTACAAGATACAAACTCCCACATCCATGTTCCAGGTCAGCTTTATAGAGCAGAGCCCTTGGCATCTCAGGATTGCATGGAAAAAGTCCCAGGGCCCCATGTTCTGAGGGAACAGAACTGGCTGAAGAAACAGTAAGAAAAGTAAGAAGGAGTTATGAAGGAGTTGGAAAACAACAAGAACAAAATAACCAGACTCAGGGACAATTAAATAGAGAGAGTTTGAGCAAACTCTTAAAATTAATGTGCTCCTAAGTAATTTAAAAGTATCTGTTCTAGGCTGCTAAGAAGCAATCAAAAGAGGAGCTATGACAAACCAGGGATGTAGTGTTTGTACAGAGACCACTGTTCACCCTGAAAGACAGAAATCATTTCTGCAGGGAGCAGGGCATGCAAATGTATGAGCTCTGAGTCCAAAACCACAGCCAGATGTTGCAGACTTGTCATTAGAATCACATGAAGAGGCACTGTTTGCAAAACAGTTTCATCCCAGAATCTCTTGACTGATGCTTGAGCAGCAGCCCAGTTTGCCAACTGGCACCAGGTTAGGAAGGCTCCTGAGCAAATTGTCATTTGTGTCATTTGCTGGTTCTTATGGATGCAGCACACTCCATTCCCCCTTCCCCACCCCCAGAGCAAAGGGACAAATACAAGCTTTTTCTGGAAACAGCAGAATCACTTTAGATTTCAGCCCCTTTCACCCTTTCCACTGTCTCCCAGGCTGCCTTCCCCAGCAAACCCCAAGTTCTGAATGCTTTGCAGCATGAGGAAGGCTGTTCCTAACGTGCACTGTACCAAATCTGTGCATGAAAGCAGCCTCAGCCTTCCTGCTGCTCTTCCACAGCTTCCCCTGGAAGCTTTGCCTTTTAGGACCTAAACTTTTAAAGCAGCATTAAAGCTCTCCCAGGCCTCTGTGGACAGCAGCTAAGAGTGATCAGGGAGTGGAAGCTGCTATGTTTTATCTCCACCCTGCCCTCCTTCAGAGGACAAGCTTTTACGATTTCATACACCAGATGGACTCTGGAAACTCCTTTCTGCAGGAGGTCGTAACTTATTCTACACAACAGTGTCTGTGTTCAAGTCCCAGGGGTGAAGGGAAATTATTGTGTGCCCTTTCTAGTTTAGTGAGAACTTTAAAACTATTTGTGCTTTGTTCTCCACAACCTTCAAGCAGCAGTATTAGATAAATAGGACCAGTTTGTTTTGGAAAAGTCACTATCTTGAATAAAAACTAGATTTTACTGATTTGGAACAAACTATAAGGATTAGTCCCAGTCAGGATTTTCTTTTTTTGAATCACTGTCCTTTTTTTATTACTAAATGACAGCTGTAAGTGATATCAGTATGGCAAAGTCACCAAGAGTATAGTTATCCCACAGATAAAATATTTAAACTATGACTTTAAAAATGAAAGACATTAGTTGCATTGGAATAATAACTTTTCTCTGAATCTAATTTAATTCCCACTGAAACAGATTTCCTGAACTGAAAAATATGTAGTTGAACACTATTCCACTTGAAAAATTTTTGAAAGCAGTTCTGCAAAAGGAATTCCTCCATAAACCACATTCCTGCTTCATTAACCCTCATATAGTTACAAAAAATTATAATGTAATTATTAACCTTAACAAAGATTAAAGTGTGTCTACAGAGACCCTATGGTATTAACAAATGTACTACAACTCTGAATATTTTTTCATTTAGTAGGTTCAACTCCTTTTCAAAGATTTAATATCTGTAACACAGACACCACATTGCAGGAAACAAATATACCAAAGAGATGTATGAAAGGAAAAGCCAGATGATGAAAATATTACACTTTGCAGTTTAAAAGTGAACTTTTCTTCTTTCTACATTAGATTGAGAAAAGCTGTTTTTTACTGAACCACTGATCCTCCTTTTTCCCTGATCACCCCACAAGCAAATTGGGTCACCGAGAGCCATTGAAGGGGCATGATTTGGGCTTTCAGTCTCAGAGGGTGAAGGCACAGCACCACAGGGCACTGGTGCTGTCAGAAATTGCCCCAGCAGTGACGCCCTCTGGGTCTGCAGAAGCACAGCAGCCTCACCTGCCCAAAGCCAGGCTTGGCTGGCCAAGATACTCTGCAGAAACCAGATTCCAAACTTTCCTTCGACCCACTCCCATCCCCTTGCCCTGCTAGGGCAGGATGAAGGAGAAGGCAGGATCAAGAGATTCCTGAGTTAAAGTTAAAAGATTCTAAGTCTATCATAACCTAAAAGAGGAGCAGTAAAAAGTGAACTGAAATGTTGAAGGAGGTGAAAAGCCATTTATGATTAATGAGCCTTTTATTTTTCATCTTTCCATAACTTTAATTGAAACACAAAAAGCAGATATGAAATGCAGCCCTTTACTTTGTGGCATTAAGATGAAAGCATGCTGCTGCTTTCATTCCCATTCCAGTGCCCCTACACCACACCTCTGCAATAAGTTTGTCTTTCAAAAACTGTCCTGGGCCACATCAGAAGGGCCTGAGTGTGCATCTCCTGCTCCTTCCACTCCACAGGCTGCCCTGAGCAGCACTCTGAGCAAGGCAATCTCCTCCTGCTCGCTGGCACTGCTCCATGTCACAGATAATATTCACTGGGTCGGCATCAAAAGAGCATTTTGAGTAAAACTCGCATTCAAGACCCAGCCAGCCAGGACAGGCAGCTAATGATGACTGTCTCACTTGGAGTCCTGCTCCAGTGAATGCCAAATACTCACTCTCAGCTGCCACCAGTACTTCCTACATAACCCAATCCATCACACGCCCTCCACAGCGCTGAGCACGATTCCCGCTAAAGCGCAAGCGGCTGGGGGAAGCTGCCAGTTTGAGTGGCAGCTGAGCTGCCTGTTGGACATCTGAAGCCTGGACTTACACTCCTGAAGTGACAGGCATCTGTCTTAACCCTGTGGATGCAGCCTTTAATTGTTGTGGAGCCTGGCAGCTCGGGCAAACAGGAAAATGGCAGTGTCAATGTCCTGCTCCAGCGGGGCGCGCGAGGAGCCGCACGCCAGGGACAGCGCTGGGACGAACAGCGAGCCAAGCATGGAGCATGGAGGGAATTTCTCTGCCAGCTGGAGCTGCTAGCCTGTACACATCAGAGAAAATGAGCCCTGGGCAAGCAGAGCGAGGATCATCTCTGCTGGAAGCAGGGGAATAGCTCCACTTGTAATTCCAGAGGGAGAAGTGAACAGGGATTCTCTGGAGGTGATGCTCTCCTCGCTGCTCCCCCCTTGTGTAACCAGAGTGATGAAGAGCTGACTAACACAGCACAAAGATGTGCTAAAAATGGGAAGGCAAAGTTCCAGAAGGCAAATCTGTAAAACTACTCAGGTCCTGTGACCCATTAGGGCCTAGGGCTGCAAGCTGAACTTTGCTTTTCCCAATCCAATCTATTCCTTCTGGAGCTGGAACACTGGCTTGGGAGACAAAGCCATTTTTGCAATAACTTTCTTTTCAATTACATTACCCCTTGCACTTTTCAATATAACAAGAAGGAGCACCTTGCTGATACAGGATAATTCCTTCTGTGAACCTGAGGTTTTGCCTTGTACTTTGAACAGCAACACCTGGGAGATCTGCATTAAAAAGTGTAGGAAAAACAGTCCCTCGAGGGAGTTTAGACTGCAAATTACTTATGTGCTAATAAGATTCTTTATGTACAAACAGGAATAAAGAAATGAAGAATACAGGCAATTTCAGTAGGATACATACAGATAAAATTAAATAACACTGTGGGAGTAATCCTCTGTAAAAGACATACTTTGGGGCATTTTATTTCTCTCTGCTTAGTTAAATAAATTAATTGCCTAATAGAAAGTCAGAAATATAGACTTTATTTTTAATTTAACTAATGCTTCATTTTTTTAATTGCTTAAAGAGTCTAATTTTTTTTCCAAAAGTACCTATGCAATCAAATATGCTGGAGCTACAAAAATTCATCCTCATATATTATTTTAGAAAGTTCTCCAGATATGAGCTAAAATTTGAAAGCTAAAAATACAAAAAATAAGGCAGGAACTGCTGCTTCTAATTCCACTGAAACATGCTATATGCCTAGAATTATTCAATATACCTAAAACCTCAAAAAAAAAAAACCAAAGGCACATTTGTGGGTTTTTTAAATCTGTTTTCTCAGTTCTGTTTATTTTAGTTAATCAAACCTGATAATAATTAATTTTGGCCTTCTGTTAAGAATATCTACTTTTCTAAGAACACATGGACTCAGGGTACTGAACATATAAAACTCATTTTTAGTTTTTGTGGTACAGGGCAGAAACCTGTTTCCAATCTTAAGCAGCACAAACCCTAAAAAATACTTATTTTTACTTCTGAGGAGTATATTTCTCATGTAGAAATAATGATGAGAAAAAAAGGTTCCATATTAATAACCAAGAGGGGTTTCAGACAAAAAAGAAAAAAAAAAAAAAAGTATTTGGAAAAAAAGAACCATCTGAGTTTAACACCAGATAGAATCTGATGCACAAGTTCAAGGGGGCAGGTCCACACAAAACTCTAAAAAACTGAATTATTTCCTCTTGCTGCATCAAAAGTGTTCTCTCTTTCTACTTTTAAGTAACATCAATCATTTTCCTCCATTAAACATTTAAAAAATATAAAAAAAATAAAAGACTGATTATGTTCTGGGTTTTTAATCAGCATAAGTGATTTAAGTCATTCATTGGCATCAGAGAGACAAAAAAAAAAAAGAAGAAGAAAAAAATTACAGAGCCCTTCTTGTAATAATTTTTTTTATTTTCATTTCTTTCCGGAATCACACAAAAATTAAACCAGGAGTGATTGGGAAGTTGATGATACATTTCAAAACTACAGAGGAGTTTTAATTTCTGAGCTGATGTTTCAGTCACTGGCTGTTACATAAAATCCAACGTGTCAACTGGAAGAGCAGAAAGAAGTCTCTCTTTTAAAAAAGGTTTTCTTCTTTTTTCATATAATTTCAATTTTTCCCTCTTTGGAAGAGTGTAACAATGAGTGAGTATCTCTTATTTAATTGGAAGCTTAAAAAGAATGGATACATTTTATATGTTACATAAATCAGAGCAAAAGATTAGAGTTCTTCTCCACAAGAATTTTTTTCCAATTTCCAAGGGCTTGAAAAGATGGAGTTTTCTAATATATAAAGTTCTTAGAAACTGACTTCGACAAAAGATTTTTTTTTTAATCCTTGGATATTCTAGAAGACAAATAACTTTTAATATTGTAAGAAATTCAGCATAATTCAGCACACTAACCCACAGGCATATAGTCTTTCATAGTATGCTATACTTGCTGGTCTTGATGTACTTAGGACTGATGTCTGAGCATCTTCCTCTAATTTATTGGAAAAAAATATTTCCCTCTCCTCCCTTTTAAAATAAACCCACAAAATTAAAAATCCTACTAATTACATTTAAGTACCTGGTAATATTTTCCTAATTATTTCCCACCTTTAGTCATTTGTAGTCTCATGCCATTGCTGTTAATGAGTCATAACAACAGCTTTAAAACTGTATTAAAAGTGATTTCCTTTAGATACAAGAGCTTCCATCCATGTGGATGGTTATTTGGTTATCTTGTGTGGAGCATTTCCTGAAAAATAAATATTTTTGGTTCCTCAACCAAATACTGCAAATCCTGCTTGTTGTTTTTCTGCCTAATAAAGGGCAATTATCTTGGTGGAAGGAAGGCATCTTTGGCAGGAAACAGACTTAAAAGACTTACAAATATCACTTTTCTGAATTTACATCCTTGACTTAATGCTGGACTGGAGATTGTTTTCTTTCAACTCCCTCCCAGGTTCCTTTTTTCTCTTTTCTGGTCTCAGGAGCATCCTCCCATCTCAGCATCCTGTTCCTTTTACACCTCCCTTCTATTTTTTGGAGAAAAAAAATAAAATAAAGGGGAAAAAAGCAGCCATGCAGCAGTGGGATTTCAACAGCTACTAAGTACATGAAAGCAAAGAAACAGCAAGCAGGAAAGGAGCCAGAAGTGAAAAGGGTTTAGGATTTGCTGAAATCCTGCTCAGGATCAGCTGCTGGTGGTGCTGCTCGGATGAACAGGAGTTCCAGGTGGCCAGCAGGGACAGCGAGCCTGGAGCTGCCCATTCCCTCTGGGATGCTCCAGGGCTGCAGGGGCTCCCTGGCAGCAAATCTTGGCAGAAGCCCTGGAGGCAGCTCCGGAGCCTTTCACAACAGACACAATTGCTCATCTGCCTCCCTTGTCTGAGCTCAGCATCCCTCTCCAGGAGTGCTGGGAGCTTTCCCTGTCTCCAGGCAGTACCAGCAGGGCCAGCAGCCTCTCTAACACACCCTTGTTCTTGCCCTGAAACTTCCTCCTCACTGCTCTGCCTGTTCTTGGGATGGACAGGGACCTCATCCATTATTTATTAGAACGAAACAGTGACTCCCTAAGGCCTCTCCAAAAAGAACAGGGGATTAAGGAAACAAGAGAGGAGCGCTGGAGGTGCTAAAAGTGCCTCTCAGAAAAACCAGCAGGATCTGTGTTTGCCTGCACAGTTGTTCAGAGGGATGAAATACCTGATGCATTCTCCATTCTATTGCAGAGCTTTGGGATGCAATTTTATATGTAATTAAGTGATCCAAAAGCACTGTATCACTGATATCAACAGAATTTAGGTCAAAACCATTCTCCAAAACACCAACAAACAATACTCTGCCTCCTGTGCTACAAGGTAGTGTAAACAATGGGTAACTACAACTAACAGCAGAACATCTACACATGAGTTAAAATTAATGTTTTGGTTAACATGGCACTGGAGCTGTAGATGACGTATTATGAAGACTATTGTTACAAAAATTCTGTACCGATCAATTTAAAATAACCTTGTAAAGCTTAATTGCTATCTTACATGAGTAATGAATTGAACAAATGTCAGATCCCAGTAAAAGTGCCTTTTATCATAAATCAGTATTCCACATACAATAATTATCTCATTAATGCTGAATGAAATGCTTATTGAGTTTGTTTAGCATGCACTGTAAGTGGATAAAGTGACCAGGAATACCTAATAATTTCCTGACAGGCATATTCAAAAAATATTACTTTGAAAGGGAAATTATAATTTATAAAAAACGTACTATACAGCAAATAATTTAAATAGAAGCAACAGCTTAGTGTCCTAAATTCTCTTTAACATTTTCTGAGTTTAATAAATAAAAAACACACCAGCAAGCTTCAGCATCTTTCTAAGGCAAGAAGGCTCAATGTTTCATTTTGGTTTAGTTCTGTCTTATGAGATAAAAAATGGAGCAGGTGCCAATTTATCTAACTTAAAAAGTCCCAGACTTGCCAAGAATGCCGTGATAAATAGTTTTAACTACTTTCTGCTCATATTTTATTATAGGACATGACAAAGGGATTTGTAGATTAAGTCTTCAACTTTATTTGTGATACTTTGCAGAAGATAGATAAGAAGGGTACTTTAGAGGTTTAGTGTGAAAAATACAGTTAAAAAGGTAAACAGAAAAACTGTATTCTGCATTGAAAATACAGTTCTATCTTTAAAGAAAGCTCAGTGTTATTGCAACCACTGAGCAATGCCCTAAATAACTATGATCTTCTTGCTTTCTGAAATACATCTGTATAGATTCTGTCTTCCTGTCTACAGTCTCAGCCTGAGACTCTGAGGGAAGAAATCCTTTGCTATGATATGTGAGAGGAAAAGTAGACAAACACACAAATGTGCCAATAATCCAATCCAATGAGCTCTGCACAGCTGGAACACTCCTAACGCCCAAGCACAGCCTCCCACTGCCACAATAAAGGGACACCATCAAAGCTGTCATCTCCTCTTCCCTTTCCCTTCCCAAGCTCAAACCTTTCACACACTTTTCTCGTGTGGGTTTCTAAGTGAGAGCTCCTTTTCACAGTTTTCTCTCTGAAAATCACTGTGGCACGAGTCTTGCCCCTCATTGAATCAGTTTGCCTTCAGGCCACCACAAACCCTGCAACAGCCTCTTCTGACAACTTCACGCTGCTGTGACCAGTGAAAGAAATCCATGCATCCATATTTGCTACTTTGGAAATTAAAGACTTTCTAGAAAGCTTAGGAAAGCTTACAAGTGTGCCTCCTGGTTCATTAGCAATTTATGTGCACTAGTGATAATCATTATCATTAAATCATTACCATTACATGGTCCTTGCCCTCATCCTCCAGAGCTGATGATCCTGCATCATGACAGAATGTTTCTTGAACTCTTTCATTATATTTTGCACAACATATCAGGTATGTTGGGAGGCACTTTTTGCCTGATATAGAGTAAATGGTGTCCAAGTTATTAGGCAGCTTAATTTACCTTTTACCTGTTAAAAATTGCAACTCTTCTCCCACCACCTCAAGCAGTGGTTCTCACCTGCCAGTTTTAACAACCCCGTGTCCCAAAATGATGAGTCTGGAAGTTCATGATGATTGCAAGACAGGAAGAATAATCAATAGTTTAATTATCATATTATTCTGTCATCCTCATGACAGAAGCCTGGCATTTGTTACAAAACCATCATCTAACAAACTACTGTTCCTGAATCAACCCAGATTTAAAAAACAGTGAAAAAAACCTCAACATACTTATGTAAACATGGAAGGAAATGTAGATGGGATAGAAACTTGCCAAATATGAAGTCACCACAAAGTCTACCTCAGCCTACTATTTCTGACACTCAGCATACTTTGCTCTTCCCTTATGTATGCTTATATCATTCTGAAACCTGTTTTATTTTACAAGGTAAGTATCACTGTGATCTTATACCTTATGAAATAAAAATACTTACTGGAAAAACATTGGGCAAGTGTTTTACTGATACAGTTTATTAATTTTTTTTAGGAAAAAAACACAGAAAACTGCCTTAAAGAGTAGTCCTGCAACAGTAGAGGAGAAAGGTCTATTTCTGTAGGACCCTGTGCAGGGGATGGAAACTGCCCCTTTGTCTCACCAGGACACATTTCCATTGCTGCTTTACCCTGTCTTGGTACATAGACTTCAGTGCTCTCTCAATAGTTATGCTGCTAACTCAGGCTATGGGTGCAGGCAATCAAATATTATCTTTCTTAAAACCCCCAAATATTGAATTTGTTCAAAAAATTAAGTGATTGTGACCTACTTGCAAAATAACTCATCACCAAGAGATAGGGTCATTCTGAACAATGTTAGTCTGCTGATTCAAGCTCAGAAATTGTTTGAATCTCAGTGGTAGCTCAGCTTCTGTGACTGCCTCATGCAGCATCACTGTTTTCACACTATGCTTTCTGGTTGGTGCTCTGTTAGAATTATGCCAACACACCAGACAAAGCACCTGCTTCTCTCCCCACACTCACACATTTCATCTGAGGCACCATTAAATCCTTTTCCAGAATAAGCTACCACTACAAGAGACAATGTCTGTATGTAGGACTGGCTCTTGTGTGCCCACGTGTGTGTACGTGTCAATCTTCACCTGAATTTCCTTTAAGAGAAACTAAAATGCTTTGTCCTTTAGCTACATCTCCCATGTGATATCTGTGACATCTACTGGCAGAGATCCCTCTGTGGCATCTACCTCCACACAGGTTCCATAGCTATGCTTTTTATTTCATATGAGATTCTTTTCATGTAGGGTCTTCTCCAATAGGTATTTATCAAATGCTGACAAGCTGACCAACTGATTCACTGCTCACCCCAAAAGCTGATGATATTCCTTCTTCCACCTCACTGATAATCAAAACATAAAACAAAAAGGGGAAAACACCAACCTTTTTTCCTTCCAGAGGCAACTTGGAAATAATAAAATGCCAAACATTTTTTCCTTTATAAATTTAATTTCTAGACAGAACAACAATCTTTTGTGCTACTTAACATTTTGAAATCAAGCAAGTTATTTCTGTTTCTTGTTTTCTACTCATGTTTCCACACACTTCACAGATAAAAATCCTTAATAAATGTGGGACTAACACATTTCTTACCCTCCCACTATTTTGTGGAACTTCTCAGAGCAGCTTTAATTTGTGAGAATCTGTGTAAAAAGCCTCTGGGAAGAGTGTGAAAGCACCAGTTATGTTATGCCAAAGCTAATACTGCAATATCCTAACCACATTTATATGGCCATACCTAACCAACCTTCCTTTAGGCCCTTCCTGGTTGAGTGATTAAAGAATAACATTTTAAATTCTATAACTTTTTAATGACATGACTGAAATTGAGCCTATCACAGGCTATGCTGTACCTCAAAATGTGGGGTGAAAATTCTGTTGAAACAACAAAAATTTTCCAGCTGACTCACATTAGAAAAATAAACTGCAAAACTCAAGAACCACAGAATCAATTAGGTTGGAAAAGGCCTCTGAAATCACTGAGTGTAACCTCTGACCAATATCAGACCATGGCACTGAGTGCCACATCCAGGCTTTCCTTAAATACCTCCAAGGACTCCACAACCTCACTGTGCAGCCCACTCCAATATCTAAACACCCTTTCTATGATGAAACTCTTCCTAATGTCCAACATAAACCTTCCCACAGCAGTCCACCTAAATATGAAAAAATAGTGATCACTGTCCTGTGCTACAGGTTATATGGAAAGAAAGGAAAAACAAAGAAGAGACTCAAGGTAATGCAAGACTAAAATGAGAAATAGCACTGCTCATGAATGAATCAGCCCTAAAAAATAGTAAAAAATATAAGTACCCAAAAAAAGTGTCAAATTTAAGGACCAGAATTCACATGGATAGACAATGCTGATAAAAATTGGAGGTAACACAACACTGAATCAATCAATGCCAACTGCAAAGCAAAGGCTGTGCACTCCAGTCACATCCTGAGGCTCTGCCTGCACCTCCAAACAAGCTCCCTTTGAGAGGGGTCCAGGCAACACTCTTCCAGAACTGGAGGTTTTACCACATTTCCACCACTCAAAGCATGGCCCTGGGCTGAGTGGTGGCCCTGACATGCAGAGGCACTCTGGCCACCAGGCCAAACCCACAAAAAGACAGCAGAGGCTGTGGCTGGAATTTGCCAAAAAAAGCAGTGGAAGAACCAGAATTGCAACTTTGCAAGAGTTTGGACAGCATAGGACAGCTCATAAAACCACCCCTGAGAGAACAAATCCTTCACAGAAGTAACTGGTGATATTGCAGCACAAAATGAATTGACTATTAGCCTTCAGCAAATGGGGTATTTATTATTTTTAAATCATGCATTAGTGCTCAAGCAACAATGATATTTATACTGCACATCAAACCACAAGAGTTTGGAAAGGAAAGTGGTGAGCTAAAACTGAGGACTTAGATTAGTGATCTTGTATGCCCTGAGGGAGCACGAGACCTAAACAGATGCACACTTAAAGTAAATAAGATGCAATGATACTGGGGAAATGATGCCAACTGAGTGAGCAATATGAAAATCCTACTGCACAGAAATGTCCAATGGACATCAGACTCCAATCTGAAAACACAGCTTGGGAACTGGAGAGATGTTATCAGAAGAGGGATCAATGCTGAAACAAGAGCTAAGAACACCTCCAGGAAAAACTAGTTCTTTCACAGTACAATGTCTAGAAAGCAGCACATAAAGTTCCTTGCAGAGCACTCAGAGTGAGCTGGCACACACCAGAACACTATACCATCATGTTATATTTCTGTCTTTGGAAGTTCTCCTCAGAGAGCAAGCCGAAACATCAACATATCACTATTAAAAATTCCTGTTATCCTCCTACAGCTTTTAAGTTGTAGATATTAACAAATATGAAAAGCTTATCTGTTCAAATAGAAAGACAATTTTGACCTTACTGCATTAGTGTAAAAACAAAATGTGCTGTTTTGATATTTACAAGATGCCAGAATTAGCTGCAGTTCATAATCAGCCTCATGGCATCCATGCTAAAACAGCCTTCCAAAAGTCCCTCTGGAGGAGGAGAGAAGGGAAAAAGCAAGAAAAAAAAACAGTTACCAGTAGAGGATTTACAAACCAGACTTTGAAAAGACCAAACCGAGCACTTGAGCTCTGCAGACAAAGGATTGATGAAGCCCAGACTAAGAGCAGGCTTTGCATTTGTCAAAGCTTTCCCAAGACCAGCTAAGAGCCCATGATTGCCAGAGCTGGGGAGGATTAATCCTGCTACCCAGGGTCCATTGAGGTGCCACGTGGATTAGGGAGAAAAAGCTGGTTTGCACAAGCCATGTTCATCCTGATTTGTCTGTACATCTCCCATCTGTCCGGCAAAACAGGAGGCAGAGAACATTCACCTGGAGATGTTTTGCCTGTGCTGCTGTCAGTGAGCCACCCCGAGCACTCAGAGCTCAGGCACTACTGAGCAGAGCAGACATGCAGAAAAGACTGGTTTTAACTAATCTGAGTCCTCAACAACAACAAGCAGTATCAACACACTGCTAGTGAGCACTGTAGTGCCATCAGTGAATGGCTGTGCTGTGAAGGGTTGGACACCCACCAGGGAAACCATTCACACCAGTGCCAAGCTTTTTATTAAACATCTCCCAGCAATACACCTGGCACAGCACTGAGGGATTTCTAATTTTTATTTTATTCACTCCTTATTTCAGCAGCAAAGATCCTGTGTGCCTTTAGAGGAATATTAATGATGCAGAAGACCCAACCCTGAACCCTGTGAAAGCTATTACTGTTTGCTCAGAGTAACTGGGCCGATGCCAGCTCAGTTGATTATATCTCCTTTGTTTGTTTCCCTGAAAACACGATGCTACAGTGAACCAGGGGATGTTAATGTATTTCCACGCCATGCTGCATTTGTTTTTATTGCCAGGACCCCTTACTTAATATAGCTGATACCTTCTTGGAGGCTGAGACATCTTAATGAGCTCAGCACAACCATGTACAGAGGCCACACCAAAGATCACTGCCTAGTGAGCAGTTTGCTGGGGAGGGCATGGATCACTTTCCAAATGCTACTGCTGGCTGCAGACTAACTAACACAGCTTTAACAAGCTAAAAACATCCTGCTAAAACGAATCTGTCATTGCAAATAAGTAACAATAAAGTGGGCACACGGGGCAGTGCATATACCGAGGCTGTTGCATGGCGGTGGGAATTACCTTTGGTGCTTGCCATGGAGGGTTTTCCATACACTCTTTTATTCTGGCATTTTCAGTTGCTAGAAAAGATCTTACTCTCAGTCTGATGCATTATAAGGCAAAATCCCTTCAGCACCCCGGGTTCATTACATGGTACCACTAAAAATGCTGTGCCTGAGAGCAGTCCTGCTCACCCCTGTGCACTGGAACAGCAGCACCCTGGGCACACCCTCTGATCTCAGCCTTTAAAGGATCAGCCAGTGCCATGCTAGAGGGATGCCAGGTGAGCCCTGCTCTGCTGACCTGCAGGGCTACAGATGGACCATGCACATATCTTTGATCAAGACAGCAAGATGCTCTGCCTGAGGGATGGGGGTCAGTCCCAGCCCAGCACTGCAGCAGAGAGCAGAAGATCTGCTCTCAGGTTTAACTGAACCCCGCACTCTGCAGCTACACGAGTGGGGCTCTTGCACAGGAAGCAGAATTGCTATAGAAACCTGCACACACATTAATGACAGGGTTCTTCTGCACTGCTCTGAGAAAGAAATCTTTAAATTCAGGCATAACTAGAAGTACATCCAATGAAGTGCTGCTCTGCACAGCCACAAAAGCATAAACAGAGACCAAAACCAAAAGAGAGATCCCAACAGACATCCGTATTAAATCCACCTTAAATCCAACAACTCCTTCTGCTATCAATAACTTTTCACATTGATTTTCCAAGTGTTAGGAGTTTTTAGTAAAAAACACTCTTCAGTGAGGGTCATACATGAAAGGAGACAAAATCTGCTGACGTTGAAGACCAGCTTGGACAGGAATTTGAGCAACCTGGTCTAGTGGAAGGTGTCCCTGCCCAGGGCAGGATGCTGGAATTGCATGACTTTTAAGGTCCCTTCCAAACACAAACCATTTTATGCCCAATGAAGCATGGATTTCTTTAAAAAAAAAAAAATGAAGTTTGAGGTAATTATGGGTGCTGAACACTGCCTTTTCCTCACAGTACATTCCTCAGGTACAATTTTACATGTCTCTTAACTTTCTTCTCCACAATGGAAAAGAACTGTTTCCT
>VZTT01028819.1:22744-43675 GCA_013400855.1 Buphagus erythrorhynchus | reverse complement strand
TCTGTTGCAAAGACAAGAAATAACAGTCCTATCCTCATTTCTGTGCTGAATAAATCTGAAAGCAAAGGTTTAAATTTAAGTTTAAATTTTGAGAGGGTAAATTGTGTTCCTGGTAAAACTTTGTAACAAAAGGGGGATCTGGAATGGATTGATTTGAACTTCTGTGGGCTTTCTAGATCAACTGTTTCATAAAGTCGTTCAGCCAACTGCTACCAGAAAAGAACTGTGATAGCCAGGCAAGTCTTGGGCTTAAGGGATGCAGTAGGAGATCCTGAGTTTCCTTCTTGCTCTAAGACTTTGCTTTTTTATTCNGAGAGACTTACAGTGAATGTTCAGCCAAAAGCTCACTTGGCTTTGTTTACTCTGGATGGCACAGGGCTCCTGGCCATAGCAAAAGAAAATTGTGAACCCAAAACATCACACAAATAAAATTGCTGGAGCTTCTCCATTTTAATTTTCACTTGCACTGCCATATGCTCCAAAAATTAGAGGATTTTAATGTGGATAAAAGTACTGGTCCAAGTACAATGGTTAAGTGTTTGTAAGGTAACATTATTTACCAGACTTTAGCATTGTATCATATTTTTGGAAAATCTAGGTCAGCACCCTTTTAAGGCAACCTACAAACACCACAAGCATTGGAAATAGTGCAATGGAGAAATAGGCACCCCCAAATCTGGTGTTTGGACAAACCACTGCTCTGCTCAAAGTGTACAGCCTAAAAGATCAGATTCCTCCTCAATGCTGTGTTAATGCTTTTCACTTTCTTAAAAAAAAAAAAAAGAAAGAAAAAGAAAAAGAAAAATATATCCTAATATTTGTACCACTTTAATTACTACCAAATCATATTTTGTCCAGTGGAACCTCATCACCCTGAATGACCTATATATTTGTTTGAAGTCTGCCATCCTTCCTGATTTCACAAAACCCAGTGTATGAGGAGTTAAGTGACCAGAGCCTCTACTTAAGGAAAACCCATTTGACTGGAAAAAAAAAAAGAGAAGGGAAAAGCACTGGTTCTAGTAAAATTGATCTATGAATTTTTGGCAAAATTGGAAATTGATATTTTTAATAGCTTTGCAAAGACAGTACCCAAGACCTTGGGATTCCATATAATATAAGGGAGAGTTTAGCACTCCTAGGACAGGTCCTTAGTGAGGCTTCTTGCAGAGACAGAGAAGTCTGCAAAAGAAAACCTGTTCCTAGGATTGACTGCTCCTTCCAACAAACCTCCTTCAACAGGCAAGAAAACAGAACAGATGCTTTGTTTTTCTACAGTTCTTCCCTAATCACTGTAAAAACTGAGTGCAGTTTCTTAATGATATGCTTATAGTAATATTCTGCAATAATTAGGCAAGATGCCAGTTGGCAAATTACAACAAATATGTCCTTCTTAATCCCTCCACAGCCTCCCTCTTGGCCAGAGCCCTAATGAGTCTGGACTGCTGTGTTGCAGGAATAAATGCCCAGCTGCATGAATGGCTCCACTGCTCCTTATCGACCTGGTGACTTAAAAAGTTGGTAAACTTAATGTTGTACTGCGAGAGGTGGATGTTTTCTTGCCAGATTGCAAGTGGATTATGTCTCTTTGTCAGTGAGGGTTTTTTGCCCCTGGACTGTGAAAACCTGGAAGCATATGTTGTTCATAAAAAGGTTTCAGCTAATCATGAATCTTATTAAAGACAGTCTGAATGACAGGAGTTTCTGTGAACAGAAATAGCTTTTCTCTCCGGACACTTTCCATTAAAAATGTCATATGAGTTGTAAAGAGAGTCACAGCATAAGCTATAGGGAATATACTTGTTGTAAAAGCACAACAAAGACCAGAAAAACCTGATTCTGGGAATAAAATATACAGCATCTGCAAACGGGGACAGGCTTTTAAAGTCCATTCAAGTATGTGCAGTCCCCAAAGCACCAACTTGCTTTTTGCAGTTTCTGCAGAACCAGGACGTACCAGTGCAGAACAGAGCTGCTGGTAAGCAGCCAGGGTGAGTGTACTGCACAGTGTGTCCCTGTCAGTCATGAAAAAGCTAAAGTTACTAACAAAAACAGTGCAAATAAAACAATGATTTCTATTCTGTTTCCAATTCCAAATACTTCTTGCAAGATATTTTGTACTAAATAAATTAGGTTACATTTTCTTCAGAGAAGTAATCAGCCTGAAACAGGAGAAAATATATTTAGAAGATGGTTGAAGGAATGGGAACATCATGGGGGAAATCTGGAGTTAGGATCACGAGTTTCATCAAAATTTCTAGGGAAGGCTTATTAGCCTCAGTGAAGAAGAAGAGGAATTTTGAGAAGATCCATGAGAAAATCCTCATCAAATACTCTGTTTCAGAGAGTGTGTCTCTGGGACAGGAAAGCAGCAGGGGCAGAAGTGTCACAGTTACCTGCACATTTACCCAAGGAATGGTTCTAGGCACTGTGCTATGGGCTTCTGCAGGAGAGGAAACACATCTTGCTCTGAAGTTTGCTTGCCAAGTCACAATACAAGCTTTCCAACAGATCAGTTTTTAAAACCTGTGACATCTGGAGGTGGAAAAAACAGCCAAAAAATAACAGCTTCTGCTGCCAGTTTCCAGTCATGTGTACTGTCCAGTCCCTGGGTTAGCTTTGTAAGCACCATGGCCTGGGGTGACCATACCACACTTTCTTGCAGGGCTCATTCATGGTTGGCTTTGTATAAAGATATGGAAAACAGAGGCTGTGATGTGGTTTTGGTACTTGTATGGAAGTGGACAGAACTTGATGTTATCCCAGCACTGCTTGCTTCCCCTTGAGAGGAAGGGTCTCAGTCCCTGGTTAGAGAGATCAAAAATTTGAACATGGAGTCTGACAGCAAATGGTTCAACTCTACCTGTGTTTCTCCTTGATCCAGGGATCTGCCCGTGCTTACACTCCTTCTGTGGGTACCAGGCTACCTGCCAGCATGCCAAGAGGTGCCCTTATTGCAGAGTATGGTTGTTGTGGAAGGAGTTGGCCTTGGGCATGTCCAGGTGATGCAGAAAAATAGGTATTGGTATCTCTAGAATGTGTTTGGTCTTGTACAGAGGCTGTTGGCTTGGAGAGGATTCTGAATGGCAAACTAAGCAATGATTTTCCTGACAGTAGGACTATCTGAGCTGCTGCACATTTTTGAGTTCAGCCCAGGATTAGATAAGATTGCTGAGCTCCTACTGTCTCTACCAGACGCTTGTAGAGACACTTGAATGAAACCACTGCAGGCAGAACGGCTCATCTAAAGGATTAGTAGGGTTAGTACATGAGGTCTTAATCTTCAAGAGGGAATTACAAAATCTGAGAGGCATATTCCTTGAATGTACACTTAGAATTGAAACAAACTGGAAAGAAAAGAACTCGTTTATTTCTTCCCCCTGTACCTCTCCTGGGGTCAGATTTTCCCACACTTATTCTATGACTCAAAGGGACAGTAACATTTTCTATAGCTAAAATCAGACTAGTAGGTTCTACAAAACAAGGTGATTCTGTAATAAAGAAAAAAACCCTTTCCTGCCCATTCCCAACACTCTTTTCGCTTTGAATTAATCTTATTATTCACTTATTTGCATAACAGTTGTCAAACATGTTGATTTGTACCATCAGGATGTCAAGTAGAGGAGCTGTGATTGTCATGTAAACACCCACTTATGGAAGATGGGGCTTTTATAAAACATGATGAGACCACTGGCCAGGTCGCCAGGGTTGGCAGTGCTGTAGATGAATGATCAACAAATACTATACTGGAGAGAGAGGAAATACTTGCACTGGGGGAAGGAAGGGATTCTCTGACAGCAGCTACTTCCAAGAATATGGGGAAAATACTTTCTATTCTTGGCACCAAAGAGCTGTTGGGTGTGTAGGTCTCACGTGCTGAATATTCTGAAGACGCCCATGACTCTGGAATTACTGTCTGGAAGTTTTATTAATCTCGCTAGCTCAACTATATGGCTTATGTGTCAAAAAACTGCCTGAAATTTTAATAAGCTCTCTGAGCCTCTGGCTCAGAATTTACATTCTTACAACCCAGGAATACTATTAAAAAAAATCACTAATTTCATCAAACAAATAGTTTGCAATGTAGAAAAACTCTACTAGTGGAAACTTACACATTGTCAAATCATGCAGGCATAAGAAAGTTTGCATTGCTATAGAAACAATGGTTATGCTGGGAAAAACAACTTACAAGTGACTGTGAAAAGTAAGTTTACAAGAATGACACCTTTCAGCTTGATCTCGAAAGACGTATTGCAACAAAAGCATCTTGGATTAGAAGACTGTTTTTATTTAGTTTTCCACAGAGACATGTTTCTTTCACCTCTATTCTCACAAATCTGACATCAAAAACTATCAAGATATATATATATATATGAGCTATACAGGCAGAGAAATCTGCCAGTACAGCATTACTCTTCCTCTATCAAACATTCTAAGAAAAACAAATATGGTTCCTTCCATGCCCATCTAATACAAGAAAAACTAAGTCAAGAGAGAATGTATATATGAGTTTAGCTATTCATAAAAGAGTAAAAATAAAAAATCTAGTTTCTGATGTTTAAACAAAACATACTTTATACATTTGGCTAAGCTGAAATATCGTACCTTGCCAAACGAAAAACTGCTCCCTAATGGTAGGTTCCCTAGCAGCTCAGTAGGTATGCAAGGCATGCAATTCATTTCCTGCCAAGGCAGAGAAAAATGGGTAGGTCTGATATTATATTGCTAGTGTGCTTGAAAAAGATCTTAGTTGTTAATGTTGTAGACTGCATATACATATTTTGACTTTTGGTCTCCTTGAAACTTTCTCAGATATAACTTTTGGGTTAACTGTCTTTTAGCTCTCAGTGATGGAGTGTTCAATGGGAGGTGAAATAGGAATTTCCAGGGCATTACAGTCATCAGTGAGGAACACCAGGTCCTGGAGAAACAAAAGAAAAAAAAAAAAAGAAAAAAAAAAAAAAAAATTAAGATTTGTAAGGAGGAAGGCAGATGATAGCAGCTTGGCCCTGATCCAGTTAGGGTGGTCAGGGGACAGTGTGGAGACAGGCAGGGCTAAAAGCAGGGACTCTGTCCCTGTTGATGTATCTTGACCTACCCTTCTGCAGTAGGAGATCAAGATGGTGTACAGGCTCCGGGCTTTTTCCTTCAGCTCATTCACTTCAACCACTCTGTCACATCCAGGGTAGGCCACAAAATCACGGAGTTTTGCCAACACACAGTAATTCTGCAAAGCACGCAAAAGAGGTCTGTGTAACCCTGCACAAATACAGGTTTATGTTTCTTGTTCACCACTTCCAAAATTCCTACTGCTGTGTGGGAACCTTGAATTCCTACCTCTATGTACATGTAATCTATGCAACCTTTAGTCAGGCAAATTAATCATCAATATTTTATAACAAAGATGTTGGGTCCAAGTAAGTACTTGGCAAATTGCATGTATACAGTCTTAGTCTGCCAGCTTATTTCTCACATGCTTCAGGAGTCAACAGCAGCAATACAATCAAATCTGCTCCCACAGTAGGCGGAGCATCCTACAGAATAGATGCACTGTGTCACCTTTTAGAGAGCACCTGATTTAGCAGATGAACAGATTATCAAGCCCTCACACTCGATTCCTCCGTTCCTGTAAAATAGGAGAAACTGTGACTACCAGTCCTGATTTTTTCGAAGTAATTTTTACCTCAGACTTTGTGTTATCAAAATAAAACACAGACAACATGAATTTGTGAACGTCTTTGTGAAGCAGGTAAATAAATACCCCAGCTTTTGCTTTAAAGCCAGGGAAACTGAGGCACTAGAATCACATTTCTTGTTGTTTGCCATGATGTGAGACACTGGCAGCTCTGGAATTGGGATCTAGAGCATCCTGAATTACAAGGCTTGGTGTAGTTGCTTATGGAAAAATGTGTCAGAAATTTGTTTTGTCTGATATTTGCTATTGTTTATTTACTCTGTTGGACACTGGAAAAACAAGCAAAACATATCAAATATCCCACTGAAGAACACTATGACACTAACTGTGTGTACAGGTTATTTTTTCTTAGCTGAGAGGCAACTATTGCTTTTTTTTTCTCATTATCACACGTCCATATCCTCAGGCACACTTTTTCTTTCTGCATTCAACAAGTAGCTATTTAAAAGCAAAAAAGCCAGCAAGGTATTCCTGCATTGCTTTTATTAAAACTAGATGCCAAAAACCACTCAGGATACAAAATAAAGTAGATTTATTAAGCGAAGAAAGTTAATTCTACATTTCTTCCTTTACACTATTATTCAAAGTTTTGTTGCACCTATTTAACTTCTGAAAAGGCTCTGTCACAGTAAATAAATTGTGTGCATATGGTAACAACTTAAAAATATTGATTTCCTAATTTTAAAATTTTTAATCGAATAAAATCTCAGTAAGTCCATAGGGATTTTAGTAAGGTTCAAACTGAAGTTTGCTCTTTTTTGGTCATTCACCTATCTAGTTAATTAAGCTTTTAAAAATCCTTTTAAATCACTCCTCTGCGGTATAATATTAGGAGTTATTCTCACTTTTCATTAACTGCTTTTACTGCACGACGGTAAGAAAGAAGAGTGCAAACTCACGTGTATGTCCAAGTACAGCCTGGGCAGCGTCTGCACACACGAGTCCTGCGGGAAAGAGGAAAGAACGTCGCGATTTTGTTCTGAGAGAAATCTGCCTCAGAACTGCAACCTGCAGTGCCTGTGCAGGAGCAGCTTTCAGGGGGACTCACCACAGCCCTGGCGGCCTGCAGCTCCCCGAAGGACTCTGTGATCTCCTTGCTCAGGGACAGCACCCTGGAGTAGCAAGTTGGAGGGGCCGCGCTGGCGAGCAGGGCAGCGGAGAGCAGAGCGACCAGGGGCAGCGGCACCTTCATTGTGGGGAATTTGTCCAAAAGGGGAGGAAGGGAGGGGAAAATCACTCCCACGGGTTAGGTAGGTACTGCTGAGCGTCAGTGAGTACGCTGGGCAATCAGCCCTCAATTAAATAGTGCCCTGCATGAACAGGAAGAAATGTCTGGGGGTGGTCCGAGCAGAGCTTACTGCCGGCTTCTGTTTCCTGCCGGCCTAGGAGGCAGAGCTGCAAGTGCTCTCCTGCCCGGAGCAGGGAATGAGGGTAACAAAAACAAACACCACCGCTTCTTTTCATTGCAGAAAGAAAACAACCTAGTGAGCATCTCAAACAACAGAAATACGTGTAAGAAAAGGCACGGGGTTCTCAGTGCCATAGGCCCTAATCCTGTATGTGCTTTGGCAAGTGTCTCTTCTCGGAGCTGTGGGACTACATAGGCTGTAGATAGAGAGAAATCCTGCCAAAAAAGCAAACTTCCCCAGCACAGGAAGGACATGGACCAGTTGCAGTGAGTCTAGAAGAGGTCATCAAGTTGATTAAAGGGATGGAGCACCTCTCCTATGAGGAAAGGCTGACAGAATTTGGATTGTTCTGCCTGGAGAAGAGAAAACGTGAGGGTGATCTAATGGCAGCCTTCCAGGACTTGAAGGGAGCCTACAAGAAAGATAGAGAGGAACTTTTTACAAGGGTGTGTAGTGACATGAGAAGGGGGGAATGGCTTCAAACTGACAAAGAGTAGGTTTAGACTAGATAATAGGAAGAAATTTTTTCCTGTGAGGTTGGTGAGGCACTGGGACAACTTGCCTCTAGAATTTGTGGATGCCCCATCTGTGGAAGTGTTCAAGGCTGTGTTGGATTGTGCTCTGAGCAAGCAACCTGGTCTAGTGGAAGGTGTCCCCATCTATGACAATGTGGTTGGAACGAGATGATTTTTAAAGTTGCCTCCAAAACAAGCCATTCTATGATTCTATTATTCACAATTTGTCAATCAAAACAATAGTGCTTGTGATAGCTGCTTGGGGAGACCCATGTATTTACATATTCATAGTCTCAAGCAAAGTGAATACATCTCTATATGGCTGTGATAAAAGTATAAAAATTATTTTGCTTTCTGGGTTGAATTTATGAGGCTTTGTTCTTTTATTAGATGCCAGACGAAGCTGAGAAATCCAGATGCTGGGATGCAGGCCTGAAGCTGAACATATGTTGTTTTATATGTTAATTGTCCTGTAAAATGGAGGTGCCCTTGAATGAAGAACTGGTTATTTTGAAAGATATGCCACCCTCAATTTTTTAAATGCAGATTTTAGTAGGGTATTAACTGAAACAATAAAGTATCTGGTGAAGTACTGCAGTCCCCTGGCATTGCAGTGCACCAGGAAGATTCATCTGAAGGTGGGAAAACTAGTTTTGGAGAAAGAGACATACTCTGTATGTTGCAGAGAACTCTGAGTGGGGGGAAATAGAAGAACAGGGCTGTATACTACTGTCATGTACTTTGCCTTCATAAAGAACAGTTGGTTTAGTAACATCATGTGCTCCTGAATGTTAAAGTGGTAGGTCCTTGGCCAGGAAAGAAAAGTTGGGAGTCCTTGTTATGGAAATTTTAGGACTGGCCTTGGACTGCTGGATCCTATTTTCAGGAAGAGTTACCCAGACAAATCAAGAGGCCAGAGGGAGACAGGAAACCTTTTGAGAGGGCCCCAAGCAGCCAGGTCATAGATCTGAACACAGCTACCTGGTGCAGGTCCAAGGAAAGGATCCTACCAACTGTGAGTCCTGCTGGTAAAGAAACAGGCTCGTAATCACCATCTCATTGCTGTAAAGAATAGCTGAAGGCAGGGCTGAAATATTATCCTTCTATCACATCCATGTTTGGCAAGCTGCTAAAATGTAGTTGCTCTGCCAGAACAGCAGTTTTCTGAAAAGCATAAATGGTCTCCCAGTACTAGAAGTCAGCAACCCAGCTACTGGCAAGGATGACTTAGGAAAGGAACGGCTGGATCCAGGCTTCACCAAAACACTTAATCAAATTAAAACAAAAACAAAACCTAAACAAACAAACAAACAAACAAAAAAGAAAGAAAAAGAAAACCAAACCCCCCCAACACCCCCAAACAAAATAAACAAAAAAACCCCAACAAACAAAACAAAACAAAGCAAAAAACCCCACCCCAAATAGCTATTTTGTGAAGGGGAAAAATTGCTGAGATAATTTGCTGTGAGGATTTTGCTGTGAGGATTTTGCTCAGCTACCCTCAGAAATAGTAGGGGTTTTTTTCTCCCTGAAAAAACACAAAGTACTGGACTTTAATTTCCTCACCCACATCTTTTCCCTGGGCCAGATTTACTTGCATAGTTGACTCTGACCCAAATGAGTATTTTCCAATATCCAGTATCTCATCAGCACTACTGCCTACCTCAGCACGCAGAATCTGCAAGTCAGTTAAACAAAGACATCCATTTTCTTCTCAGTTATTTCTATTTGTAGCTCATCAGCAAGATTATCCTTGATCTCTGAGTACATTCAATTTATGGTCCAGGTATGAGTAAATAATTTCTTTTTTCTCTAAGAAGCTCAGTGGTGACTTCAGAAGAACTTGCAAGTGACACCAGGCACTGAGAGTCCTTTCAGTCTAAGGCACCTTGCACAGCTGTGAACCAGATACAAGCTACCAAAGCCCTCAAAACTCCAGAATCTTCCCAGTGACTGTTTTTATGCAGTCACTTATGCAAAGCCAGTTATTAATTCTGGTGCATTCCCTGCCTTGGGCAGAGACCTTCAACAGGGAAACACAAGCTGTTCTTCACAAAGGCTAATAGCCTCTTAGAGGCAATATTCAAAATGGACATCGAAATAGAATTTAGAGCTATAGGAGGGGAAGGGGAAAAGGATCAAAACATATTATAGTCAAAACTCGCCTAAGGATTGCCTCTATGGAGAAGCAGCTATTTACAGCCTTTCCAGTCTGTGGGACAAGGCTCAGGCTGGCATTAGGAGGGAGCAGAGCAGGAGTCAGTCAGTGCCACCACATTTGTTGTGACCCTCATGCCGTGGATATCTCCAGCACAGACACATCTTTATCATGCTCTTCCATTCAGTGAGCATGGGACTTCAAGGGCTCAGGACCACTCTCACAGTTTTGCATTAACTCTTGAGGCTGATGATGTCACTACATCTCTGAGTGCTCCTCACAGTGCATTTATTTACTCCTATATGAGGAATATTCCATAGCAAAAGCAGACACATGGGCTGAGAAGAAACTTAGAAGTTACAATGACATAACAGTGTATATATTTTTTTAAAATTTGACTATGTTGTCTTTTTTGCTTCCAATTTACTGAAAACTCAAACAATAATATTTTTCTAAAAGTCTAAGGACTTGCTATGCAGCCAGAAATTCCTCCCGTGTTTGAACAGTCTACCAGGGTGTCCACCAGCTTTTGATAAAACCCCTTGCAAGTTGCTGATTTCTTAATATCAAAATCCACCTGCTTAACGAAAATGTTTATTTTAAAATAGTTGGGGTCTGTCATGAGACATCTCATGAAATGAATTTCTGATTATATTGAAAAATAGGAAAGCTAAAACATAAAAACAGTAAAACAGAGAAAGCCCTGTGTATTCAAGCAGCACCTCAAAGCCCAAAGTGACTCAGCTGTTTGTTGTGGTGAGGGTGCCACTCTTGCTTCAGAACAGGGCTAAACTACTCTGCAAGCTTCCAGCTCAGGACAAGACTTTTTGGAAACCCTGGCCTCCTGGTTAAGGTCTTATCTATTTGTCATGTTTTTCCTTGCTGTGCAAAAGCACACTTTGCTGAGACCTTCCATACACATCAGCTGAAATTCGGTGCAGGGTTGAGCAGCCTCACACATTGCCCTGAGTCTGGGGTGCTGGTGCACAATGCTGGTGCTTTCCTGGCACAGAGGGAAGCCTGATATGGCAGGACTGTGTGCCTGCATTTGGAGCTGGGGTTAATCCCATGTGTTTTGTTTTCTCTTCCAAGATAGCAGTAAGATTCTGTGGTGATCTGCATGGTTTGGCCAAGCTGTGAGCAATGGGCAAGGCGGGCAGGATCTCAGAGCTGTCTCTGGGCTGGTGCTGCAATGTCTTTTCCCCATGATAATTAAGCCAAAGTCCTTTTTGCTTACTCAGTGGTACCACAGACTTCTTTTTTATTCCCTGTTGTTGTTATTTTTAAAAATTTACATATATATTGAGGAAACTAATGCTACTGCTCAATAGCCTGCTCTTACATAAAATAGTTAGAGAAGCAGGTAAAGCCATCTGAGTCAGAAAAAGAAATTAGATGTTCTGAAATCTGTCAGCCTTGCTAGCACGAACCTGGCACTGGACACTTTCCCTGAAGAAAAACATATGGAAATGGGGAGCCCTGTGGTCCAGGACAGAGACAGGACAGCCCAGCAGAGCTAGGGAACAGGAATAATTTCCATGTGCTGTCTCAGATCAGTGACCAAATCATTTGCACTGTCTGTGCTGACCAGCCCTCTCTGCAGGCAGTGTCCAGCCCACCCTTGGAGCAGGGCAGGGGCTCGGGCAGCAGCATCCTGGCAGAGAGTGGCAGAGTCTGGGACAGCTCAGAGATGTCCACACGAGTATCTGTCACTGCAGTGCAGGCGTAGCCTGGCTCTGTCTTGGCTGCTGTCTTCATAATGGGGATAATGGTATTTCCCACAGACACTGTGGGAACTCAGCCATCAGCGCCAGGGAGACAGGAGATTATGTGGTTTAGCCTTGTCAGGGATACTCTTTTCAGTGACTGCAAGGCATATTGATTCAAGTAATGCAGGATTTAGAGGCTTAAGCCTTCACCGCCTTGCTAAGAAAAAGGCAATTTTAGCTTGGAGTAACTTGCAGATCTCTCCAGTGAAATAACAGTGGTGCTTTCAGGCTGGCTCCCTCTCTGGCCATGGGCACAGGTAGAGCTGCCTTGTCCCAGTAACACACAAGTGCCTTGTCTGGACCCTGCCTGGGCTTTGAGACTACTTCTGTGTGTGAGTTATCCCAAGGTAATACCATTCTTTGTTAACACTGCAGTCAGGGTTACAATAGCAGGGTTTCAAGGAGGGAGTCTTGTTCAGGTTTAGAGTAGCAGTATTTCAAGTAATTCACACTTTCCTACTGTGCCTGGCCTTCCATCCTCCTCTCTCTCACATACAAATGTGGCAGATAGCTCCAGGTCTTATCATTACTGGTCAGCTTCCCACCCTCCCTGATTACCCTCGTGGTGAAAAATTATGTCAGCCACCAAGGAGCGTACCGGAGGTGATATAAATAAATGTATTAATCTACCAAATTTGTCCCTGATACAAGTCCTCTGGGGAATTCAAATACTGAAAAATGCAAGGTCTAAGCTCTCTGCTGTCCCTCCAAGGAGCTCTTGTCTACACTGTGGTTAATATGCAAGGAGATGAGGGACTGTATTTTTTAGGACTGGTATTCCAGCACCTTTCAGAAGAATTATGTCACTGAAAGAAAAATAGATGAGACTGAAAATGCAGCTCTGTATAACAATCCAATCCAAGCCAAACAAGAATCCAAAGAGACTTTGCTGAACTACTGCCTACACAAGAGCTTTTTAGTAGCTGCTTAGCATGCTAGCAGGCAGTTTTCTACTTACTCTTGCCTAGAAAACTGCAAATGTCATAGCTTATGTTGTTGTGTGTATTTCTAGATACAAACAACAGTACTTCCAGCAACTGCAAGGTAACATTAATTTTCATCTCAACTGGCTGAGAAGGTAAGGTACAAGTCCACACAATATATCATGCCTTCCTAGTTCTGCTTTCTTCCTGTACACAGCTTTTCGAGTTTTATAACTAAGCATAGTGGAAGAAATCCTGCCATCTCTGAAATCAGTAACACACGTCACAGACTCCTGAGGATCCACATTCTCACTTTAGATCAAAACTTGTGTTCAGCTCACTGGCCTTAATAGCACAAAAGCCCTGAGGCCAAAGTAAGAGTAAATCAGTCACATTATTTCCTGTTTCTCACAGAGTATTACCTTTGGAGTCCCGTGAGTTGGTGACACAACACAGATTCAAAGCTTTGTCAGTGCCCTGAAACCAAGTGATATGGCAAATACCTTGTACAGATAAAATACTCTTCTAAGGAATAAAAATGTATAAAATAGAGGGGGATAGCTGAGGATCTACTCTACTTTCTAATACCCAGAAGTGATGAAAATGAGTGGAGGTTCATTTTATTTAAAAAAATCCATAAACTTAATAATTGTATTTTTGTTCTGTCATCTTGCCTTGAAACAAAGAAAAATAAATACCAGACAATGTCAGAAACTGGTGTTAACAGCAGACTGTGTTTCAGATGTAATTGCCACCGGAACCTGAACAACTTTTCTGTTTTAAATTCTCTTGCTAAAACAAAAAAAGGATCTCCTTCTGCTTCTGAATCACATATTACATGTGTTCCCAGATGACTAAGAGTACCTCTAAGTGTTGTTTTAGTTTGGTTTTGTTTAACTCGGATGACTAAGGAAAGAATGAGTCGAAGATACATGGTGTGTAGCTGCATACTTACATGCTGTAGTTGATAGTTTGCTACAAGAATAAGACTGTAGCTTGTGTTGCCCTGTCAAACTCACAGGTAGTTTTGAGAACATTTGAAAGGACTTGAAAGGAGGAGGTGCTGAACAGGCCCCTCCTGCCTGCAGGGCTGGCTCTCAGGCAGCTTCCCAGAGAGTGCCCAGCGCTGGGGTCACCCAGCAGGGGGATAAAGCAGTGGCGTGGGGAGCCCAGGGCAGCAGGCACCAGGCCAGGGATGTGTGTTCATGGCCACCACCTGGGTGAAAGGTGTGGCACAGCCAAGGCTGGCTGGGGACCTTCCTCAGCAGAAGAGTGTCTACTTACTCTCACAGTTTTATAAAGTTTTGGTTTATAGTTATTCCCAAAAGAAACACGAAATAGTGACACAAAAGTGAGACAACATTACAGCTGGGTAATGTAGTGAGGAAAGCATTGAGGGGTGACACAAAGAGAAATATTTTGAGTGAAGAATCACTCTAGTTGGAGTGTTATATCTTTCATATGTAGAACCAGCCAAGGTCTTAAACATCTACACTTTTAATTCTGGACCATTAAGCTAATTTCCACTGGAAGACTAATCAAATTAACATTTATTTTCCTCCTTTCTATTGGCTGCAGCTTTTCATGTTTTGTTTTGTTTTGTTTTGTTTGTTTGATGTTTTGGAAGGGTTGTGGCTGGGGAAGAGAGAACTTGGCTTGATTTAAGATGTAAATGCAATTCTATCAATCTTCCCCTCTGCTAATGGTCTGCCTGGGCATTTTAAGGGCATATAGTGAAAAGGAAACTGTGACTGCTAAAGAAAAGCTATCCCCTGCTGTTCCTGTTCATATTTATTTCACAATCAGCCCATTGAAATGGTGTGATTCACACTCTGATGCTGTCGTTGTCTAGATGGCAAAGTCACTGGAGAATTTAAAGAAGTTTCCCAAGCTGAAAACTAGGCAAACTGCATTTGGGCAAAAAGCAGTCTTATCAGCAATGAGTTAGTTACATCACTGCAGTGATCTCTCTTGCTGAGAGCTGAGGCTACCCTTGCAAATGAGCAGCTCTCTTGAAATAAGGGCTGTCTTCAAAAAACTGAGAACTGTTGCTTTTGAAATGTAAAGTGTCCTTTTGATATACATATATATAGAATATACAAGAGTAAAGTGACAGCTAAAGTCTGCAGGGACAATTTAAATGTTCTTTGTTAAAACACTTTCTCAAATAAATAGCCCAAAAAGGATAAGAGCATGTGTGAGTGCACAAGAGGGAAAGAGGCCTCCCAGTTCCTCAGTAATCTTGAGTAAATACTAAAGGAAAACCCTGTCTGTTTATCTTAAATTATCCAGACTTAATGTACTCATCACCTTGTAACCAAGCAGCTTGTATGAAATAATGACTTCCTGGAAACACAAAGACACACAGCTAAAGTTTTAACTTTACTATATTAATCATGATCTATCTTTGTGGCAAGCATTACCATATACCCTTCCACAGACCTAATGTAAACATTTAGGAGTCTGTATCAACATAAATGATCAGAAATAAAAGCAGATAGCTAGAGACTGGATTAATGGAAATAATAAAATCCAATAATGCTATGTGTTTGCCTGTGAGATTTCACATAAAATTTCTACTTTAGTGAGAGAACTCATTATATGATGATGGAGGAAGCAAGAAAAAAAAAGGTGCTAAGTAAATTACTACATACTTGCTCATTAATCATGGGATAAATATTAGCCACTAGTTAGACTTGCCATGAAATAGGTGAATTTAATCTTAGGATGTGTCAGAGGAGTTACAGCTAGCAGGGACAAGGAGATATTGGTGCTGGTATAAATGCAGGGATCTGCTCATCTGGCGTGTTGGCCACTTTTGGCCACCCATAGCTGTGGAGGATGAATTCAGACTGCATGGGGTGCAGAAAGAAACAGTGAGAATATTCAGTGTATGGGGAAGTTGGGACAACGTGTGCATATTTCCCTTCTACCTGTCTTTCCTTGTCACCCCAGTTACTTTTCCAAGAGCAGGGTCCTTGCCCTGCCCTCCTGCCAAAGCCAGCTCTCAGCTGTGCTGCTCAGGCACTCCAGACCCATCACAGCCTGCCTTGTTCACAGTCCATTTTCCCCTGGCTGCTGCTGGGAAATTCTGTAGTAGGGGATAGAAAGGGAGATGTTCCTGTAGACCACTATGCACATACATCCCTGTCTCTCAAGATCAGGCACACTGAGACTGTGAGCCCAGGCAAAGCAGGAGCTGTGCCTGTGTGCCCAACCCTTTTTATGGGGCTCTGCCTTGGGGCTGACCAGTAGCTATCACTTTGGCTGAGGTGAGAACTGAAGCTGCAGAGGCACAGGACAATGGTCTGTGGCTTTCTAGGGGAGAGCTCACAGCTGTCTGAAATAGAGGCTGGAGCCTTGGAGTCCAGCCCAGAGAAGGATGTGACAATGCAGTGGCCAGAGAAGGACAGTGGTCCCACCTGGTCTGAATGGAGCATTTGAACTGCTGTGCCAGCAGCACTGTGCAGCTACACAGCACTCTCAGAAAGGCTGGTTTTGCCCTGGGGAACATGAAAAGCACACGTACAGGCAGCAAAGCAGCTGCTACACACAGAACATCAACCCATTTTATTCATTAAATATATGCTAACAAAAAAGATTGGCATCAACTTTGTTCACATCAAAAACACACAGCTCCAATTCTTCCTATTGCATAATTTAGGTACATGAGCTTCTGTAATAACGTGCCAGGCAGAGAATGATAGCATTGTCCACACCATTGTCTCTCTGACACCAAAGAGAAATGAAGCAAATGGACTCAAAGAAACCAAACACATTCAGGAAAGTATCAAAGTGATCAAAGCAGACTCTTTGATTCTGCTTTACACATAATTTTCAAAGAAGTGTTACATTTCCAAACACACTCTGTCCGTTCTTGATGCCAATAAACCAGCTCTGTTTAGCTTTATGCTTTGATAGGGGTAGGAACAAAAAAAAAATCTTTAGGGAGTTGCATTTTCTAAGCCTGTCTATGAAGTTTTGAACTTGCTAGGAAAAGGCTAAATGTATTTGTTGTTCTATCAGGAAGCTGGGCCTTCACTGAGGGAGACGTGGTGTCTGGCCTGAGTAGCCCTATAGACAAAACAGCCTTTGCAAGCACGAGGAAAAGCTGTGAGCATCTGTATTTAATACACCTCTTTGTTAGCAGACCAAGCCTCAGGGAACAAAAGCAACTTACAAGGCATGTAAGAGCATTTTGGAAAAGGTGCCTGACCATAGGCCTTTTATAGCTGGAAAATATTGATTATTTTTATGCATCCATCTCTCATTGTTTTTCCAAAGACATAGACAAGGTTTCAAGGCACCTGATCTAAATGCATTGAAGGAAAATATTATTTTTTTTTATGTTATCATTTCACCATTAATGATGTCAAGCATGAAGTTTTTCTCATACCCTGGCAGGATGTACTCCATTTCTGTCTTTGTAAAATCAAATTTTCTCTCTGTGCTGCAGCAACTGTGAAGCCCAAACTGCCCCCAGGGAGGTATTTTGTTTAGCTGTGCGGACACATTCCTCCAGGAAATATTGAGGCCAAACCACACACACACACACACACACACACACAGGCCCTCTATTAGAAGAATTCAAAGCTTGAAGAGAAAACAAACCAGTACTGGGTCTGGAATCTGAACTTCAGTGCATGTTGAATTGTGTTTTCACATTCTTTGTTTTTACCAGCTGGGCTATGGACCAATACAGGCATTTTCTGAACACAGGGAGCACTGTTCAAGGACAGCCCTATATCCTCTGGCCATGTCAGAGTGGAAAAAAAACAAAACCAAACAACATGGAAAAAATATTTGCATATCCAGCACTTGTTTCTGCCATTTGTGAGACAGACATGGAAAGTGGCAATTGTTGTCATGAGTCTTTTGCTGCGTGGTGTGGCTCTGGAGGAGAATCATACAAGTCAAGAGGTAAGAGAAGTCATATATGTATGATTACTCTTTCATTCTTTTCTTTCCACTCACTCAAGGCAGAGCTATGAGAAAAATCAAGTTCTGTTTTATTCTCGGATGGAGCCAGATGCTGGCATCCACTTTGGCAGCTGGTGACAGGAACAGGACAAGTGATACAGTAACTTGATTAAAACTATCAGAGTCTGAGCCTCGCTTAGGACTTGGATTCAGCCCTGAAACAGAGCTATTATTAGGCCAGAGCCTCTCCAAACTTGTATTATATTCTAGTGCTTTATTTTTTTGTTTATTTAACACATTCCTCTCTCTCTCTCTTGCTCTCTCTCTCTCACTATCTTTACTTATTGAACTTTTATTTATCAAAATTTTAGTTTAGTTATTCTTTTTGTAGGTTCTGATCACAGGAACTAAAGACACCAGGGATTTGTGGGCTGCTTGCATATGGTTCAGATGACCAAACATGAGGCCAAACCATGAGATATAATTGTCCTGCCAGACCCAATGATAGGGGTCTGCTGCCCAGGCAAAGTTCCTGAGGATCACAGCCCCATCGTGGCAGTGAGTTCAAGGATTCTCTTTCTTGGGGCTTCCTCCATTACCAGCTTCTCCAAGTGGAGCAGAGGAAGAGCCAAAAAGTGGATGGTTCTGTCTTGGATGAACAAAAGCCAAGAGGTGCCAGCGTTTGGTGCTACAGTGATGCAGAAAAATGACTCCACTCATGGTGAAAACATCACGAGCTCTGCAAGGGATGTTGCAGCTTGTGTTACTAAAAGTCACTGCCAGGTAGGGATAAAGTTTTTATAAATGTTTTGGGCACTGTTGAACACACTATCATTTATTAGCAAATGAGTTTATTAGAATTCTATTAGTAATTAGAAAGCAGATACTTAAAAACTATGATAAGACTAATGTAAATGAGTGTGTTTCTTTCCCCTTCAGATTGTTCTGGTGCTTAAGCTAACATTAAACAGTAGATGTGACAAGTATATTCTTAGAAGAAATACAAAATAATTTTGGGTTAGACTGCTGATGTTGAGAGATTCTTGCTACAGAATTGGTGTATAAATTACTTGAATTTCCAGTGCAATCCCTGAAAGATTTTCAGCTGTGTTAGAGATCAGCATCAGATGCTGACATTTTTTTCAAAGAGAGACTGATTAACAGACTGCTGTGAACCTTGCTGAATTCCAGGCTGAATTCAGTAAGGGCACCCTTTGACTTGAAACTGTGTGCATCTGTGTGCCAAGAGCATAAAAAACACCCAGAAAAAGTTGTGGACAAATACTTGTGTACAACTACCTACTCAAGTGAGGGATACTTAGGTGGACTCTATGCTGAAGCTTTTAATGCATAATGCAGAATCTTCTTTAATAAATCATGTGGCCATTGGTCCTTCTGAAGCATAGATGCCTTAGAGACTCTAAAGTTTTCTTGCTCTTTTTTTTTTTTTTTTTTTTTTTTTTTTTTTTTTTTTTTTTTGTTTATGCATGCTTTTTTGTTTTAATTCCCTTTGTCTTTTGGCTCACAGCCTCCAGTGAGGGAATGAAAACTACTGTTAGTGTAATCTGAAGCACAAAATAAGAAGACACTACATGTCATTATCTACTACACTGCTGAGGGTTGGAGACTAATTTCCAGATGACATATGTTGTTAGCACTGCTGTATGGATTACAGCTTAGGGGGCAAAGCCATAGATCAAGACTCCCACTGAGCTAGAAGCTGTGTAAACATGTGGTGAAAAGATGATCTCTGGGTCACAGAACTTCGCTGTAACCTCTGCACACTTCTCTGTTTAACCTACTGCTGTTTTTCTCTGCAGGTTGTTTCCTTATAGTCCATTAATAACGATGTATTTGCTTTTCTAGCAATTGAATGCCTGCTTAGCATTTGTTTCATGAAATCAATAAATGGAAAATATCTGTGTTAATATGGTGGATTTCTCACTGTTGTGTCTACTGGCATCAATGAATCATTCCTTCTTGAGATAGCACACTGAGAAGGTACTCATATTTCTCTCCCTTCCAAGAGGGCATATATACATCTGAAAAAGTCTGGTTTGAGGGTTTTGTGTATATGGGATTTTCAGACTGGCCAGCTCTTCCTCCAACAGCTCTCCCTAGAAGAAGAAATGATGCTTTTGGAATTTATTTCATCTGGCAACTTTTAGGATGAATAGCACATTGACCTGTGTCAGTCTTCCTAAACAGTTTCTTCCATTTGGGTTTTAACCCAAAAGGCAAACTCTTCCTTTACACTACCTCTTCAGTAGCTGGTCCAGAGAACAGAGAGCTTTCACAGCACCAAGAACTTGGCTATCCTGCTCTGCTGTGTACTCAGTTTCAGAAGGCCTCAGCTCAATTCCTGTCACTTTAATGTCCATACTGCTCTGATGGAGGCTCATTTGGCACTGGACAGACGAGTCCAGTGCCAACCACTGGACTGTGTGTGCCACGTGCTTGAGAGTTGTTTTTTTTGTGTGAATCAATCTTGATGACACTGAGGACTGAAAATGAAATACTGTAAGCTGGTGTCTTGCTGAGAGTGAGGATGAAAACCCTGAGGGCATGGGGAAGAGGGAAGAGCACAGAATGAACCGTAGAGGAGCAATCGTGGTGGTAAATGCACAGTGAGTTCTGCACTGAATAAAGCAAGTGAGCAAACACAAGTTGTGTGGTCAAGCAAGCATGAGCTCTGTGTCCAACACTGCCTAAAGATAATTTCTGGTCTTTTTGGCAAGAAAGTAAATGTTTTCACAAAATATAGGAAGAAAATACACACTCAGATGTGTTTCAAGCCTACACAATGCCACTGGCTTGGAATGTATTTATTCAGTAACTGAACATACCACACCTTTTTAGGTACAGGTAGCATGTAAATCAAAACCAAAAATAAATTCATTGATTGTTTCACCATATTTTGGCCTGATTTTTACAATTTTGCCTCCTTTTCTTTACTGTTTAATATTCAGTTTCAAAAGCAGCTTTTAAAGCACATTTAATAATTGGGTTACTGAGTGCTTCAGTAACTACTCACACCTAGAGTCTACACACTAGGGTGGATATTGCTGGAGACTTATTTTTCCCTTGGTCAGTGCAGTATAGGAGATGTACCCTGACTCCTCTGCACATACTACTTTTTAAACAGTCCTGTAGTATTCTTCTTAAGAAAATTGGATGCTTTCTGGTCGATTAATTTTCAGTGATCAACTGAAACCAAATTGCTTTGAAACCAGCAAGAGTACATATTTGCTCCCAAATTGCTGCCATGCCCATGGGTCATAGTAGATCAGCATGAGCTGGTGTGTTTGGATCCTTGCAGTCTTGCTGTTACCCCGTTCTTGTGAGATGACTCAGATGGAAACTGCCTGGATTTCTAGAAAATCCTCATTAGTGAGCACACTCTCAAATACTTTCTCCTGGAACAAGCTCCAGTGTCCTGTGTGAGAAAAGGTCACTTTTGGGGTCATAGCAGGAACAGTTAATAGCAACAAACTTCACCACCAACATAATTTTATATCAACATTTTCCTTTCTGTGTTTTTA
>VZTT01028818.1:4461-24750 GCA_013400855.1 Buphagus erythrorhynchus | reverse complement strand
GGAGGGAGAGCCCGGCCCGGCCCGGCCCAGGGAGCGGCGGCGCCGGCAGGTGCCGAGCCGAGGGCAGCGCGCCCGGCGGGGCAGCGCTCACGGGCATGGACAAGCTCAACAGGCTGACGGTGCCGGCCGGGGAGAAGTTCAGGTAGGGGCTGGTCCGCTCCCGGTGCCCTCCGGGAACGCGGCTGCTGGGACGAGCGGAGTGCGGGGGGATTGGGAGTGCCGCGGAACGGGGAAGTTGGCAGAAATTTTAGAGCAAAGCAGAGTTTTTCCCGGTTTTAGCCCGTGGCCAGGGCGCTGCAGGGAGTGCGGAAGGTAAACACGGGTCTGGAGTGGATAACGCAGATTTCAAAGCAAAATGTGTGTCGGTTTCACCTGCAGCGCGAAGAGGAATATTTTCAAAGTATCTATTTTCAAAGCTGTAAGGAAATAGTGTGTGACTCATTATGATGTATGAGTCTTATGCAAATTAGAAAAGCTTAATTAATTGCTTGATGCTTTAATGTCCTACGGAGATGATGGCTTTTGCAGTTAAGTTCTGTAATATTTCCTAATCTTCGAAAGAACTGGTGGAATAGAGGGAACTGGAAAACGGGAAATGTTCCGAAGAGAAGGAGAACAATGTTAAATACAGGGTTTAAGAGGAAAAAAGCAGAAGCTGGCCATTACTGAAGTATTTTTAGTGTGTCTCGATTCATGTGCTGGTACAGTTGGCACCTCCAGGCTCTTTCATCATTGCTTCTTGTATTTCTGAATAGTTAAAAGAAGTTCTGTTTCAGATTAAATTAACGTGGAATTATTTTCTTCCTCTTAAAAAATAAGAATGAAATACTGAAAAATATATTTTCCTAAAATAAGTCCTACTTAAGCACTGAATACTAACTTACAGACCCTTTTCAAGTCTCTCTCCCTGTCCCCAGAAACCTTCATGCAAACTGGAATCATCCCTTGTAAAGCTAACTTTGATGGAATGCAGTTCATTGATATCTACTCTTTCCATACTGTTGAAATATTGTTGTGGGGGGTGTGTACTTGCAGAGCTGCAATGACTTATGCTCCTTTGCCGGGCACACCTAATGAAAGCCAAGCAAGCTGTATCCTAAACCCAGGCAAGAACTCTTGGAAGGCTCAATGGACAGGGAAAGAACACAGGGAATTTCCTCATTGTCTCCAATTTACCACCTGAAGTAGTCTAAACTGTTTTAAATGGTGTCAGGGTTCAGTGTTGGACTAAACTAGCTATCTTTGAATAACAAGTTGAGAAACAAGATGGAAAGCTTGATTCCATCCATTACTGGTACATAAAAAAATTAAGTGCACACCCTCTGCTGTCATAAAATTGTAGCTGGGATTCATCTTCTGCACTTTTGCTAACAATTAAAGCAGCATTACCTTCAAGTATCTAAAGTGGGTCTATATGTGAGGGTTGTAATGGCCCACAACTTTCTGGGTTGTGGTGAATCAGTTGGTGAACTGATCTGAAAGGCAGCACCACACCTCTGCTACATCTTCACATAGATGGCACTCTCCATCTCATCTGAGGTTTTAATATTGTTGTGAAATAGGGAAGAGAAAGAAGTAGCTCTGCTTTCCTGTATTAACCTGAAGTGTTACAAGTTACTTTTTCTTTCCTCCTCATGGCCAATTCAGCCTATTTGTGCAGGAATTGTAGGAGCACCCATTTCTCAAGCGTGAGTGTTCTCACCACAAGCAGTGGACGTGCATGCTTCGACTGGAGCACATTGAAATACACCTTAGAAACCTGGATATGTGGCTACAAAATCTTACTATGGTATCAGAATTTTAAAACCTGAAGGCAGAACTTTCCATGAGTAGATATTCATATGATAAATTTGAGAGAGAGATGTAAATACAGGAAGAGATCGGCATAACATGGTGGCAGCCTTTTCCTCCTCCTTTGAAATACCTGGATAGCCCCTGGTGCTCTGTGACCTGTTGACAGTGCCGTTGACTTCCTAATATCTGTCTGCATGGAACACACAGAGGTGGTTCAGAGTTTGTACTGAATGTTACATGATCTAAGTGGTTATGTCAAAGACATACTTTTCTTCATACGCTAAGATGCAATGCCAAGAAATGTTTCTGCCAAACATAGTTTCAATTTATGTGATTACAGTTTGCGTTTTTAAAGACAGCTTTCTTAAAATTTCTGCTTTGTAGCAGCAAAAGTTAAAAAAGCACTACTGTTGAGTCAGTGTCTGAGAAAGGATCTTTTGATTTTTTTAAGTGTAGACCTGAAAAACTAGATATTATGTGGTTTTGCTAAGCTCAACTATTCTCCATGGACATAGTTGAGCCTACTAGACCTAGCTTTTTGTTGCATTAGCAAGTCTTACATGAGATCTGAATTCTTAACGTGTTCCATTTGTTAAGTTTATTGCAACAATAAGAACTGTAAGTGTTCTTACATGCCTGTCTGCTTAACATGTTGTGGTATGTAGGTTGTTTGCCGTTAAGCCACTCAACTAACTTCAGTAATAATTGGACAGGAATGCTGGAACTTCATGGAATTCCGGTATTAATTTCTATATAGTGTTTCTTATAAGGCATGCACAGTATTGTACAAATATTCCCTCAGAGTACATTGTATGTTCCAACTGTTTCCATATAGTCAGGAAAAATTAATTCAAAGGCTTGGTTATTTATTGTGAGAGAAACTAATCTGTGGTGCATACAAGTAATTTGGTACTTGGAATTGTTTCCCAAAGAGTGGAGTGAATACATGAGCAATAGCCATGCTGCCATGGCAAGCTCTAGTCTGTCTGGATTTCAGACTGAACTTCAGGGAAAAAAATTATGCTGTATGCAAACATACAGAAATAGATGCACTCATGATCAGGGACAGTAGGCAGCATGGGTAATGGGAAGTTAGCAGCTCAAAAGAAAAGTTTGCACTAACCTTGCAGACTCTTCTGTGGTTTAACTTCCCTGGACTATAAGCCTATGATTCCTGGTATTTAAATAATTTCTAGCTACTGTATGTGACTGTGTCACAGCATCTCTTCAGACTTGCTGCATTTTTTTATGATGACCACAAACCTTAATGATGACCCTCTGCCCGTGGTTGGCTTTGCTGTGTAGCACAAAGTCTTTACCAAAGGCATCATCACCGCTGTGGTGATAGGCAAACCACGGAACAAACCAAAGTGTGCCACATGCTTTCACTTGCCTAAGGTCATGCAGCCAGCAAGTTCCAGATTGCAAATAGCCTTTTCCAAGAGCACAGTTTCCTGTTAATTTCATATGACTTCATTAATTTGCAGCAGTCTGTCTCTGCCCCCAGCAGAAACAAAGGCTTAAAATCCCTATCTCCAAGCATAGTGCCTATTTAATAGGAAGTGGAAATAAACTGGCAATTTACTCTTCTCAGGTTGAACAAGTGTCTGAGGTTCTTTGCAGGATTTTGCATTAGTCCCCCTTGTTAAACAGAAGGGTTTAAGTCCTAATTCTATGAAAACAAGAGGGATTTCCTGAAGGCCTGAATATCTGTTGTCTATCAAACTTGGAGGTGTTCATAGTATTCACGAATTTTCTACTGGTAGCTTGGCTGTAACTGCTAGGCCTTTTTCTTTAACAGCATCTTCTGACAATGTGTCTTCTTGAAAGTGTATAGTAGAAAATTAATTCATTTGGGATTGAAATTATATTTAGCTGTAAACTGACACCTCCTATGTATAGGATGCTTTACCATAGGGAGCATTTATTTTTGGAGAAAATGTTTGGGGAATATCTGAATGTTAGTTTTGTGCTGTAGGAAAATATTTTATTATAGGTAGTTGCACTCATTCCTCTTAGTGATAGCAAACAGACTTAGAAACTTAATCTGTTTTTTCAAGGCAAATTTTAACTTAGTTTATTGCCTCAATGAACTTGAACAGGACAAAAGAACAAAAATAAACTCAAGCGAGAAATTAGCTGGAGTTTCAAAGTAACCTAGAGAATGTTCCCTGTAACAGAATTAGGCATCAAAGCCAACATCCAACTTTAACATCTCAACCTCTTATTGGCTACGTAGAGTCTAGAGGAAAGGCCATGCAAATGATAGAATCATTCAGTGGTTTGGGTTGAAAGGGACCATTCTGTTCCCATTTTTCTGCCATGGGCAGAGAAACCTTCCGCTAGATCAGGTTGCTCAAAGCCCCATCCAACCTGGCCTTGAACACTTCCAGGGATGGGACAGCCAAAGGTTCTCAAGCCAACCTGTTCCACTGCCTCACCACCTTCACAGTAAAGAATTTCTTCCTAATATCCAAACTGTTCTCAGTTTGATTCCGTTCCCCCTTTTCCTCTTACTACATACCCTTGTAATCAGCTCCTCTCCAGCTTTCTTGTAGACTCCCTTCAGTTACTAAAAGGCTGCAATAAGGTCACCCCAGAGCTTTGCCTTTTCCAGGCTGAACAATCCCAATTCTCTCAGCCTCACTTCTGCCCTTCTACCTGCTCTGGTGTTCTCCTCTTTCCAGCAAAAGTCTAATCTGCCTTAAGGACGTAACAGCTGTGAAGGTCTTCTGATCTCCACCACCCATTGCCATCCACAGCCACCTCTTGTGTCAGCTCCCAGTGTCTCCTGACAACTTTCCACTGCACAGTATCACTCTGTGGTGACAGCAGCTTTTGTGGCACACCCATGTTTTAGCCCACCAAAATGTAGGCTGAACAGAAGGTCACATGAAATCACAGTTCGGTGATTTGCAGTCTTCAAAGCTGAGTTTCACAGGCACAGAGAAAGGAGGTCACCAGCTGCATTTGCCGTGCTGATGAGCACAACAAAAGTTTTTTCTGTAGGAATGTTAGGTCCTGTTTGCCATACAAAGCACAGGATTTTGATTAAAATATAAAGTTTTATAATCGATATTTCCTCTAGTTTTCTGTCAGCTTAAATAGTTCATTAATCTCTCTCTCATCTCCGGACTTTGGAATGAAATGAGATAGGAAATGCAAACTTCCCCAAATACCACTGCAAAAATCCATTCTTTCACTCAGTGTGACTTCTCCAGTCAAATCCTCTTGTTTCTCCCTCTGACCTTACTTCAGCACAGCATAGCCTCCATCCCATCTATATTTGTCCTTCTTTATTCCCTTCTCTTTGCACAGCCACTTCGTTCTATCAATCCCTTTAAAGCTTCTTTTCTTCTTTCCAGCTATGTCATCCAACCTGCACCATTAATCTCGCTATAAAACCAACTAACCAAAACAACCAAACCCGAAACACACTAATTTTTACAAGACAAAAAAACAAAAAAAACAAAAACAAAAAAAAAAACCACCCACAAACTGAAGAGAGGAAAAAAACCAAACTAAACCACCACATAAGATTTATTCTCACGCAGAATTTCCTGCCTATAATGCTGTATATAGAAAAGTATGTTTCTATGAGACTGTGATCTATGTGTGTTTTAAACAAAAATATGGCAATGTGGACAAAATGATGCAGTATAATACTGAAACTATCAAGAGATGCCTCTTTGATTTCTGCAGGTAGACAGCAGTGTAAGGGTGTAATCTCTTCACAAGATCAGCTATGCTTACATAGCACCTATAGCTTCATTCTACTTGTGCTGGAAAAATTACTAAGTCATTGGCATAGTTTATTCTACCACTGCTTCATATGCACACTGTTCCAAATACAATAAGGCCTTGTAGTGACACTGTAGTTCTGCCCAGAGTAGGAGCATTTGTCAACCATAGCAATCATAAATTACACTGTCCTTGGCCTCCAACTGACAGTTATTCAGCAGAAGTGAGTAATTTACATTTGATCTAATAAGGTTTTTTGGGTTTTTTTTAGTGAAATGATAAATTATCAAGAGCCAAGCAAATAACCCAATAAATTAATTTTCATGGCCATGGGAGAAAACCACCATTCCAGCAAACATGACAAAACTATTTTTTACCATTAGTTTATAAATGTACCCCACATAGCTGTGTAGAGTGCTAGATATTAAATCATAATATGATATTGCAGGTACCCAGTCATATGCTGATTCCAGAACAAAACCGTTTTGTGTTTTAACAGAATCATTCAAAACCTACATACTGCACAGGACATTAATATGTGATAGATGCTTTGCCTTTGGAAGGCAAATATGACAATCATATATCATTGCAAAAAAGCCCTACTGGAAAACCATATTAGTATATATGCTTGGCAGACAAAAGAATTGAAAAATTGATGGAAAACAGTGGCTAAAAGGGACAGTACTTTCCCATTTGGCTCTAGGGCATCATCTTGGATTTTTGGTAAACTGTAAGAGGATGTAATGTAAATATGTTTGGTTTGTGCCAGCAGTAATAAATTACTGAGGAGTAATAGAAGCTTGAAAATTCTGTTAGCATCTTTATCCTAATTGGTTAGTATATACATTTTGAACAAGTTTATTTTCCAAACATAAGCAAAGCCTGATGTGCAATGGTACAAGTTTATGACCTCAACATAAATTACTACACAGCAAATAATTTAGAAAGAATTGAAATAATGCATCCTGAGGCAGTAATATGAAAAACATGAGCATATGTTTTTCAAGCTTAATTCAAGGGGAAACCGGGTGAAGTAAACTATTAATACAAGAGGCTATAGCATGTGGCTAAATGTTTCCTTCCTGTCTTAAAATATGGATGCTGTGGGCATCTCTGCAAGAAGCATAGAGGCAACAAAGTGCTACTGAAGCTGTGGCTACATGGCCAGTTGAATCTGGCATAAGTCTGAGCTGCTGCCAAAAAAGCAGGTCGCTTTCTTCCACCCTCCCAAGCCCCTGCTCACCCTGCCCCTCTCTGCCCTCTCACTGGCACTGGGGTTCCAATGACCACCTGACAGAGCTGCATCTGATCCTGCTCATATCTAAATTGGCAAAAGAAAAAAGAAGTTAGTTTCCCAGCTGGAAGTCCCATGATTCATCATAGCTGGGGAAGCACCGAGGGCAAAGAGTGGAATTTCCCCTTTCAGTGGCAGCCAATGTGGGCTCCATTAAAGTGACATAGGGACCAGCTAGGGAATTTCTCCAGAGTTTTAACAAAATTTGATTGGCTTCAGAACAAAATAAACGAAACTGATCCATGAGTAGCCTCCATTAGGTCTCTGTCAGTGCCACCCCACACCTATGATGGGTATAATGCTTCTGTAGCTTAAGCAAGAACACTTTCAGCCCAAGTACAGCAGTGTTTGTCAGTGGTAATATTCTTCTGTCCATACCAGATCCTGTCTTTATTCATTCCCCTACAACACATTTCTGCTTCCTCTTCTTGTTAAAATATAAAAGTCACTTAATACTTTTAAATTTCGGCCCTTGTTCTCCTACAGTGAGCAGGCTGTAGGGTACTAATCCTGCAGGGAGGTACAGCACTCACTTAGTTTTAACTGCAACTGTAAATTAGAGTAGCCTCATGTGTTGAGCTTCTTCCTGGTGCTTGAAAACCTTCCAGAAAAGTGGAGTAAGTCTTCTGAATGTGGCTTCTGTGTGTGTTTTTTTTGTTGTTGTTTTATAATGCATTAACTTATAACTAGAGAGCTGATGCAAAAAAGAGATCAGTAAACCAAAAAAAAGGCTCAAAACAGAGCAGGTCAGTTACAGAACAGAAAACATACTTTACCTTTTTATGTCAAGAAGTGACATATAATATTCATTTACATATCATAATACCTGATTATTTTCTGTATTCCTTACAGTGTCACTTTTATTCAGTTGGGATAAAGGGGAGAGCAATCTGTATAAGAGGGAAGAGGTGTCCAAAGCTTGGAGTCTTTGTCTGTTTGTTTGTTTGTTTCCAGGCAAGTTCACATGCTTAGCATTGGAAACCTAGAATGAGTTCTTTCAATATACAGAACTCCTAATCACCCCAAAGTACTTACACGGTTTACTTTCACGTTAGGTATGATTTCTGCCAAGGATGTTTTATCCCTTTACATGCTACATTTTTTTATTTACTCAGTGAATATTAGTACTTACGAGTACAAGGACAACTGACAGCTTTTTTGTAAAGATTATGTAGAGGACAAATGAAGATGAAAAATACAATCAATATTTAGCCTTTCTGTGCTTCTGTGTGTACCATGTAAACACACACCTGCTCTAATTATGGGGTTTGCTTTTAGGTAAAATAGTAGATGATTCAAAAGTAAGCAGAATAGGATGTTTCTGAGACTTTAAAAAATCAACACTCTTGTCAATATTAATATAAACTATTGTCCTTTCCCCTTGTGCATCTCCCAAACATGGGTGAAAACAATTCCTTGTTCCTTCCTCCTCTCAGATAGGTAGCTGTAATTGACTTCTCCCGATAAGCAAACCTCTTTGAACTTTTCTTCACAGCTTTGAGATAGCTTTACAGATAAAGATCAAAGGCTCAGTGCCTTGAGTGGATGGTTTGGTGCCACAGGCTACCACCTCCAGCTCCAAACTTCCTCTTCTCCCACCAGGAAAGCCATTGCAGGGGGTGGATAAAACCCCAGAATGGATGAAGTGGTTTATCTGACTGCACCTCAAGGATTCAGCTGTCTCACATGTTTTTATGCATTTTACACATATCACAGCCATTGAAAACACCAACTCAGACCCAGGTGGCTGCTTCCACCTGGCATTTCCTTGCAAAGGACTCCCACTCTTGCTGTTCCAGGTAGCATATGATATAAGGGTGTGTGCATGTGGTGTCTGAAACACCTGAAGGAGGTCTAATGAAGAATTAGATGCTTTCTATATTTGGTATTTCTTTTTGCTTTCTACTGAGGAAATAGAAGTGAAGTGGAAGGGGGTAGAGTTGTTTTATAACATTAAATTGCATTTTCTTTGAGGCACAAAACTGACAGGTAGTACGAAAATACATCTTAGGAAGACACACAGTTCACCAAAATCCATGTTCTTCCACAAAGACCATAGCAGATGCATTGCTTTCATAGAAGCCTGGCATAGGAAAGGTGGTCCTTTTCTAGTTTGTGAGTTCAGTTTGAGAAGATAGTTCAACATAAGAGCTTCATGCTTTTCAAAATCTCAAGTGGTACCTTCACAAATCCCCTTCTAGGTAAGCAGGTTCTCCCCTCAAAAGGAAGCAGGAGTCTTCCCCTTTGTCCAGAAACAACAACTTTCTTTCTTAATTTGTTCACCTGCATAGCTGTTTATAAAACTGAAGGATAATAAACAAAGACCAGCTGGGGAGAAGGTGATGGAATTGCGCTTTGAGAAGCCGTAAAGGAGGGGTCTGGACATGCTCTTCTCTCTTTATTTCATATTTTAATGTGGGAGCTTTTTTTTCTTTTCATTAATAGAGGTAGCTGTAATAATTTTTAGTTTTCTGCTCTTTGAGTTTTGGTTTTTATCTTCTAATAACTTAGCTTTTATTCTCCAAATTTCATTATACTCTTCCTTGCTTTCTGTTTTATGGTTCTTGTAAAACTTTATAGCTGAGGCAAGTGGATATTTTTGGAGATTTTTTGTTTTAAGTCTAAATTTGCACTTACTAAATCCCATTCTAGGTTTCTAATGCCAATTATTTAAATATGCGTGGAAAAGAGCCCAAACAAACCAACAAAAACTCTGAAAAACAACAATTTTTTGTTGTAATGTGATGTTTCTTAAGCTAAAAGTGAGTGCTACACCTACCCACGATCTTACTTTAAGTGAGTGGACATAGTAATCTTCAGAAAATATGACTTTCTAGGCACAGAACTGCAGGTTGTCCTGCCAGTGAGAAACAGATATATCCAAAAAGCTTAAGAACTGCAATTGGCATGCAAGTTGTCTGATCTACAATGTGTTTATTTCTAAAATTATTTTTAGTATTTTAAAACCAATTCAGCTTCATTAGTTAAAGACCTAACTGATGTGAGGAGGAGGAGTATACAGGTCCCTTAATGTTGAATGTGTTAATATTGCTTGTAAAGCTGCCCTAGCAAACCTGTCAATATATCATGTTCAAAATTCTGCTCTTCTTTAACTAAAGAAACTGGTTTGTGAGTACTGATGGGGATTTTTCAAGAGGCAAAACAGGTAATTCAGACAGCCCTGTAAACACCAGAAATGTAAGAAGGTATAATTTTCATCCCCCAGATAAACAGAAATAGGTATGCTTGTAATATAGAAAATTTCCTGTAAATAATTTAAAATTAGCTTTTGTTTTGCTACTACTCCCCAGCAATGCTGCAGTCGGCCCTGTTTCCAAAAACTTTAGCAAACCCTTCTCAGCTACAATTGCTCACAGCCAGACACCCTGAAGCAATTGTGTCGCTGTGCCCACTCCACAGACCCTGCAAAATCCTCTTGCATTGGGCTGTCACTCCCATGTGACACAGATAACACAGATAACCCTGACAGCCAGGGTGGGCACGGAGGGTGCAAACTACTGGGTTCACTGTGCACAAGTGGGGAACTGTGCTGCCCATGCACACAGAGATCCCACTCATGCTGACTGCTCAGAGCCTTAACACACATATCTACAGAATACATATTGGTAAATGTCTTCACAGATTTATAATATCCATAAATACAATTTCTCAAAAACTAGTCTAAATGGTGGGAGAATTCCATATTACACAAATCTGTCTGAAATAAAGACAAGACTTCTCTTTCTCAAGTCTAGGGACTCTGTACCTCATCTCACATCTGAGTTGAAAACTTGTTACACACTTTATTCTTCTTCATTTTTCTCTTTAAAATCTATTTTACCTCTGGAAAGCTGTTGTAGGATAGTGTGTGTGCAAAAGAGCCAAAGGCTTCCAGGTGATGTTTGAAGGTGAGGATGTGTCCCAGATTTACCCATCATCCTCACTTTTTCATCACATATTCCTCATAAGCTGACTGTGACCAGATCAAAGAGAGGGTGGGTTTGTTTCATTTTGTTTTATCTCGAGGCAGCTCTGCCAGTCCTTGAGTGTAGCAAGGTATTTTGTCATACATCAAATCCTTCTTTCAGGATGCATGATATTTACAATGGCAAAACTTTCCACCTTCCTTCACGTATATATCGCAGCTAGTGACCCCTTTGTCAATAGATCTCATAATTCTGAATTACTGGAGTTTTTAGCTACAAAAATAGCAACACAGGGCTCAAAACTGTTTTGTTTTGGGTTTCTGTCTTTTTTTGTTATTCCTTCCAACAGGAAGAATTTCTAATGTATTTGTAAGAAACATAAAACTTTTTAGAAGAACCTTCAGCCAAGACTTCCAAACTTATTATCTGCAGAACTTTGAAAATCTATCGAGTGCCATGAGATCCTGATCAAAGGGTCCCATACAAGTTAAAATTAAAATGGATCTCAAAATATCTGTTGCTGAAATGTGTTTTCAAAGATTAGCAGTAATACAGACTGCACCTTTATCTGCAAACCTGATTTTGCATAAAAAGATCCCAGGCAGGTTTAATGAAGAGTTGGAGCTTGTAGTTAAAGAAGCAACTTTAAGTTTTACCTCTTGATTATCTTTAATTATATGCAATGCAAAGTAAAACAAGCATTACTCATTATTTTTATTTACAGTACTAGCTGCTGGAGGTCCTTGAGTATTTCTAGTATCTGCTCCTCCCAAGAGAACACTAGAGAACAAACATTAGTTGGTAACAAGCTCTTGACTCAGCCGTGCTGTGAAGAAAGGTTGTAGTTATGTACCTGACACCAGGGCTGCCTACACTGGGCCATGGCACTCCCATTTCCTGGCTACTCAGGGCTGCTGCTCTGGTAAGGTCCTCTCACAGCTCCCTTTACTTGGAGTATAATCTCAAGTATTTGAGAGCCATACAGCAAGTATTTTAGTGCTAGTCAGATATGTAGATTCAGTCAAAACTTCAGGTGTATAAATGCCCTTCTGTGCTTCACTTTCCTCGTCTCTCTGAAATGGCCTTTGGGCTTGGGATTGAGTGCCTTAAGATTTGGAGAATCCTCCTGCCATAGACTTTTTTCTATTTGTTTCTCATTTCTTCTGTCTCTCTAAGATCACAAATCAGACAGACAGCTCTTTCTAAAGCTTTTCAGTTGTTGCCTTTATATGGCCTGGCACTTCAAGAAATTTCAGCCTCCAGCTAACTGGACAGACTGGTTTTTGCAGCTCATTCAACTCTATGGGTCGAAGGGGATTCCACTTGAACTGGAGATGAGCTGTGCTTGATGACTTCCTACACTTCCCACTTAGTGCACTGATTATCTGCTTACTCTCACAGGCTTCAGACAAGTTAAATTCTCCAGGGGCAACAAACAACTATTTTAACAACTCCTATAAGAGCTATGTAACTTTAAAAACTGAAAAAATTCATACTAATGCATATTAGGTACTCTCTAATTTATCAAAGTTGTAATTAGAAATCTAAATGCATCCAGAAAAGGAATAAGAGATACAGATTTTTAAGAAATTTGACTGTGCAAAAAAATGGGAATGTTTTCATTTCAGTCCATCTGCATGGAAAAAATATCATAATAGCTCCATTATAATAGCATGTGATTTCCTAATTTAAATGCACCCTATTTAAATAGAAACATGTAATAATATGATCTTTTAAAGTAAAGCCTTATTCAAGACTCCTGGAACATCCATGATGCTCTAATCAATTCACCTAAATATGATCAAATGAAAAGCAAATTCAGGTACTTCTACTTATCAATTTTGTGTTAGATCTTATTTGCATGCGTGTGTGAAGATTTTTAGCAAATAAATGACAAGAATAAAATCAGTAATGTGAAAAAAGCCCACCTTTTTTCAAAATAAAATAATATTTTTGCTAATGTAAAGATATTAGTGTCAGTGATGAGCAATAAGCAATATTCAGATAGAAATCTACAATTAGATTTTTGTTGGTGAGTCATATCTCTGACAAACAACAAAAGAAATTTAACTGATGCTGACATCTATCCCTAATTGAAGTCTGGCAAGCTCATTTGAAAGAAACACAAACACTTACAAGCATTCTCCCCAAACTAGAACTAAACCATTTAGATCTCCTCTCATTCTTTTCATTCCTCATTACTTTTCATTTATAGACAGTGCCAGGTGCCAGCTGGGGCACAACACAGAAACAGCAAACTGCAGATGATGGCTATTTTGGATGTTTCAAGCAGAACCAGAAGCTGAATGTTACGAAAAAATCCCCAACAAATACAACAGAAAAGCAGAAGTTCTTCTGAGCTTTTCACCTCAGATTTAATGTATCTGGTTAGTTTAGATAATAATGCAAGCTACTCTTATAGGTGTAGTACATTGTTGTTGGAAATTTTGGAGCATTTTGCTGTACACCTGTTTCTCACAACTATAAGTAATTAATTTCTATATATTAGCAGGTAACACTGTATCATTTTGCTGTAAATTAACAGTTTGAGTTTTCAATGGGAGTTAAAGATGTGCTTGCTTGTGAATTATTTGTCCATTATTCTCATTTTATTTAAGTGTCCCATATGTGGTCAGAAATCAGAGGGCATCACCATTATAGCTTTCCAGTGTTGTAAAAGCACTTCTAGATAAAATGTTTCCATTTAAATATTCTAAACTATAAATTTAGGCAAGGATTTACTTTCTTCCTGATGCACTTACTCTTAAATTGATTGTTTATACTGTACTTAATTGTATTTAGAAGAAGGATAATACAAATAATGCTAAAGAGCTCTTAAAAAGGAAGGAAAGCTTCATGCACAAATGATTTAACTACTTCAATTAACTACTTATTAAAGATATATTGAGCATATTTTTCTTAATTTATATTAATGGCTGCTCAACCACTTGGTAATTTAATGCTGGCTTTGTTTAATATCTTACAGGAAGCTTCAAAAGATGGTGCATGACATCAAGAAAAATGAAAGTGGGATAATAAACAAGTTCAAAAAGTAAGTTTGCAATGTTGATCCCTGGTTTTATCAGTGTGGGGAAGTTTGGATTACAAGCATAGTGGTGTGTAGTACTTCAGTGATGGGACCATGTCATTCCAGAGGGATGTACTTCAGTGCATGGAAAGAGCTTTGGCTCAGACTGCAACCTGCAGAACTCATCAGTGTTAAGACTATCATAAAGGAGTTGTAGAACTGGAGTCCAATGATAGGTTGTGTTTGTTGCCTTGAAAAAAACAGTATTTGAGTGAAGAGCCTTCTTTTTGAATGTTTGCTGGGATTGGTCATTGTTTATTGTTTGCATGTATGCCTTTCTCCTTAGGCAAATGTTTAGGCTTCCTGCTGCAATTAAGTTGAATTTGAGCTCCACCTTGAATCAGCTGGTCAGACATCATACTTAAAATTCCCATAAAAATGCTAAGTCCTCCTGTGTTTCAGTCTCATAAAACAAAATCCAGCATTACCTAACACCCTTTTTCTAGTCAGATGTGCTGAACAACTTGCAGATTGTGTCAGGTGTATGAAAGTATCATAAAATATTCATATGTATTTATACATAGAAAGAAATTCCAGTAGTTTTGCATCCTTGTCAAATGAATACACTATTCACTGTTTCCAGTCAAACATCTATTTAAAGCAATTAGCTATTTAGCACACTTTTCTTAATGCAACAGCTCATTTGCATTGAAATTCCATTTGGATGCAATTTTCTCATTCAGATGTGTTTTTTTACATGGGTCATTGGCAACAAAAGTATTAAGTACTTTTAGAAGGTAATTACAACACTCTATCTGCAATGTTTCCAGGACGACCATATTAAATTCTAGAAGTACAGCTCTTGCACATAAAAGACACGTGGAAGCATTGTTTGAAATTGTTTTTAAAGAGGGACCATGATGGCTGAGTTCAAGGGAAACAGCTAATTCTCCGTGTATATGAGGCAATCAGTCAGCTATTGGCAGGAGCAGTAGGGCCCTGCCTGGTTTGGCTGTGCAGGAGCTCAGGAGAGCCAGGCTGGCTCACCCAGGCAGGGCTGCTGTTCGTGGGGCAGCTGCTGGACCTGCCAGAGGAGAGGAACACACTCCTGGGAGCAGCAGGACTGACCAGCTCCTCTGGTCCCCAGGCAGGAGGAGTAATCTTGGCCCTCCTTTGTGCTCTCGCTTCCACAGCTGTGTTTCTGCCTACAGCTCATGAGCAGGCTCTGATGGTAAAACACCTGATATATCAGATTTTTGAGATATTTTTTTCCTTTACTCATCCTCTTTCACTCTGAGATTGCTGCAGTTCACAGTTAATCACAGTCACTTGCTATACTTACTTATTTCCATGCAAGCACAAACGGAGATTTTCCCATTAAATGGCCCTCTTTCAACTACTTGGAGTTTTAATTTAATTTATGTTTTTGTTTTTAACACGGTGACCACTGTGTTCACCTCCCATCTACAAAAATCTTATTTTCACCTGGGACCTGCTCACAGGGAAGAGCTGCTAGGCTGTCCAAGGCTTTTGGTGGGGTTTTGGAGGGGAGGGGGTTAAAGAGGGTTTCTTTTAGTTGTTGCTTTTTAATAAAGGGTGGCTTCCTACTTCACAATAGTTGTTTAACTGTAATTAATAATGTTCCAGTGGACTCGGTTCAAAAGCCTCAGAGAGGAAAGATGACAGAAACCACAGAAACATCTGAGGTTTATCATTTGAGGCTACGAAGTGTCTCCCATAGTTGCCTGAACATGAATTCTGTTGTTAATCAGTTGCTCTCATTGTGTGTCCTTCCTAGAGAGTAAGAGGGGAAGAACAGAAAACGGAGAAGTAACATGAACTAAATGTAGCAGAAGCTGGGAAGGTCATCCTTAAGTGTCAAAGATTGCTGCTATAGCACTACAATTCTTTGATTCACTCAAGATCAAAAATATATATATATACATATATCTATATAAAAGAGCAGACTCATAAAAACTCAAAGTATGACTGTAACACAAAGCTCACATGTCAACTCTCTCAGTTATAAGAACACACACCAAGGTATAAAAACATAATAATCTTTCTGATGTTACTGTGGTTCATCTGAGTCATAATAATATTTTTTGCAGTTATGAAGATCAGAAATTTGTTTTTTAAAAATTGAAGAATTTCTAATATTTGCACACGACTTCAGAGTTTAAGTCTTGAACCCAGCACATAATGAGACTTGCAATAAAAGCATGAGTTGACAACACTGATATGTACAAGAGGTGCTAAGCTTTACAGAATTAAGAGCTGGCTGTGTTCCTCACAATGCAATCTTTGGGGGCTTTTTGTTTGATTGTAGATTTCTCTAAAACATGGTTATCCAGTTGATCACTACGTCCATTTCAGTTAAAAGATTATTTTATTAAATGTCAAGGTTCTAAACATGACTGAAGCAGGAAAAATTTTATTTAAAATGTGCTTTGTGTAGCATAGATTCATCCATATGCTGGGAAAGAAAATAAAAATCAAACCTATTGCAAGTAGAAATAATTTTAGAGAATTCAAATAGTGCACTTGCTTATCTGAAATCTAAAGTTACCACCCAGACATATGCTGTAAGCCTCTGCTACACAAATTGAAAGAATTATCAAATATTCATGAAATACACTGGACTATTATACTATTAGCAGTATTTGTTAAAACACTTCTAAAATCTGGGTTGGCTCTTGATTATGCAGAAATGTAAAAGATCTTGCATTAAGACTTCTGCTCTCCAGTGTAGTTCATCTGTGGAGTGCAGGTGGGGAGGAATTCATCTACTATCCACGTGTGTCTTACAGCTCTGTGGAAAGCAGGCTGAACAGTCCTGGTAACCGAAAAGAAACAGACAGGTTGTTTTTTCATTGCTTAAAAGTTCCTGTTTGTTCCCCATTCCGACTCAAGGTTTTCTGGCAGTAAAAATATTGGCCACCACAGGATAGCTGTCACCTGCTTGCCCTTAATCACATGTAGAACTGTTTACAGCCCTGAGTCCCAGCTGCTGTGCAGATCACAGTGTCAAGGAGGATTATGTACTCAGGTGTAGAAGCAATGAGTGTAGCCAGCATTGTATAAACAGTGAGAGCTGGGGGCATTTTTTTCATATTCATATCCTTGGTAATACAGAACAGGGAAGCAGAGAAATCATAGGTTTCATGATGTAGGATGGTTGCCTATGCTTGAAACACATTGTGAAGACATAGCACTCATCTGTACATCATAAGCTTTAAGCCTCTAAGCTTTTTTGTTCAGCGGAATCCTGCCTCCACTGAAGTTGGAGTCACACTGCATGTACAGCAAAGTCAGGACTTCACCTGAAGTTTTGGTATGTGCTGACCTACAGTGTTGAATAAGAAACAAGAAGTGCAATTTATTTACCTTGTTGTAATATCACATCCTTCACAAAGCCATCAGAAATCATGCACTTATATTTCTGACTGCAAGCTATCCAAATAGTTCATTTCTTGAACATTTGCCATGTCACCTGAAAAATGGAACAAAGATGCTTTACCCAGCTTTTTAGTTGGGTAAGTCTTTGCTTCAGATTTGTGTGGTCCATTTTTCTATACCTTTTATAATTTAGGCAGTAAATTTAGGCAGAAAAATAGCTGTTGTGTCACTAAATGTCTCTTCAACCTGCATAGCTCCAACTAAAAGACATTCATGATCAAACCCTTGGCAGAGGGAAAAGCAGTATTTTATGAACTAAGCAGTGAGAGAAAGTACCAAAATCAAGCTGTACTACACTTACCAAAAGGAAACAGGAAAAAGTATAATACCTAATTTTAACTGTTATGCTGAAGAAACATGAAAATTACTGTGTAGCTGAATAGAATGTTTTGATTGTCAGGATTTTTGTTATTATAACTGCCATAGCACATTGTAAGAACATGTGTGAAAGAGTAGTAGTAACACTTAAAAAAAAAAAATCCCTTTCAGTTTCATTTTGTCTGGTACAATTGCTGCATAATTCCAAATCTGTAACAAACTATTCCACTAGGTCATGAGAACACAGTTCAGGAAAAGTTTATCTGTTCGCATCAGACCTTTTGGACCTCTGAAAATGTTTCTGGCAAAGTTCAGTTATTTATTGTGTAATCACAAGTGTGATGATCTAGAGTATGTAAAGCTTTTACATACTATAAATATTCAACTCAGAAAAGATACCACTATAATTTTTTAAAAACTTTTGTTTAAATTAGAATTATGTTAAAATGTTTCCTAAGAAAGGAGTGGACTTTATACAGACCTAGCAATACAAAAAGCAAAGGATTTTTGAAAACAAGGAGTTTTCAGGCATATCTTAAATGCTGGGGAGTGAGCAGAAACTAGTAGGGAGATGCACCTGTGGGAAAATTTAAATGCTACATGTAAAGGTCTACTAATGTTTGGTTATTTTTCTTGCTGTAGCTTGTAAAAACAAGTGTTGCTAGAGCAAAACATCCAGACCTGTGCTGCAGTTTCTTTTAAAATTCTTCACTTAATGCAGGAAAACAAAAATGCGCTACAGATTTGAAATAATTAAACACTTAAATTCCTACAGGACCATATATGTTAGAAAAGTTAAGTACATGCCTAAATGTTTTGTTGGATCAAGCTCAGCATATTATAGGGGGAAATCTTGGAATACATTGCTTAAAAATGGAATAATTTATTCTCTTAAAAGTTGTTCTGAATTTCTGTACCCTACATTCTATTCTTGTGTGAGAAGCATCTTTAACCCATTATATGAAGTGTCTCAAGTGCTACCTGGTTATTTGTTGTAGCTCCAGTTTGTGTACTAGGATTTAAATACATTTAAATATGCATGCTCAGTTGGATGGCATTTGATTCTTCCAGTCCCTTCTCATTAACTTCAGGGAACAGGGCAGAGTCAATTGCCATTCTGCAAGGATCTGTGTGGACAATGAGGTCAGAGTCTGCTGGGTAACAGCTGGGTAACCACGCCTTGGTGTAGGGTTGTGTCTTTTGAGCTTGTGTTGTGGTTTGCACATTGGGTAGAGTTCTGGCTCCTGTAAAGTGAATTTCCATCAAAAGAGCCTGGATTCCAGTTCTAGCAGTGAGAAAATCATACCAGTACTGTGAAAACTACTTTTAAGTGGATTTGAACTTTAGAATAAATAACATATTTCAAAAGATTCTAGCAAATATAGATGTGGCCGTGAACTGTTTCAGCTCTGTGACGGAAACATTATTTCTTTTCTTCTATTGATATTCAGGTTCCAAAATGAACAAGTGGCCTTAATTTGCAAAACTGGGAAAGATACTTGGGATAGGTATGCTATTCCATAGCTGCACCATAGCATGATAGGCTGCTTAGACACAGATCTCTGTTCTGTACCTCATGTGCTTTCATTATAACATATTTACATTTTCTGCCAGGGTCACTGCCAGGATTTACAGGGCCTGGTACCAAGTGTGGAAGATTTCTGCTTAGCAGCTTAGAAATGAGTGATATTGCTTAAGCCATGTACTTTATACCACAACTGACAGCCTCTTACTGTTGCCTCAGTTCCACTATTTTCCGAGTCTCCACCATTTCCAAACAACTTATGGTAGATGTGTTGCAAAACTCATCAAGAGATCTTGGTCTCCCCTCTTCCTCAGATGTGAGATGAGCCCTGGCAGTGGCCCTGGGATTTTCTTTCTAACATGGCTGTGCTAACCTGGACAGAAGACCAGAGCAGAGCTGTTGAGAATGCTTTTTAATTTACTGTTTGTACACTAAGTTATATAATGCTTCAGGAAGTTAAAACCTCTAAGGAGACAACTATCCATCATTAGTGTTGTTAGCCATAAACAAAGCAGGTTAACATTGCAAAAATAATCTTCCTGGTTTGGTTTTTGTTTGGTTTGAGGGGCTTGGGCTTTCTGAGTTTTAGCAATGCCCACACCATTTATTCATTGATTCTTGGATGTACATGGGGAGTTTTTGGTGACTGTCTGAACAGAATTCCATTAATTCAACTCAGAAGTAGCCAAAGCATTTCTTAAAACAGACAGGAAAATTTGTAAGTTGATGTGGTAGTGCCAGCATGCCACCACCCTGAGTAAAAGTGATACCTGAACAATGATACCTAGGCAGGAAGCTCAGGATCTAAATACTGAGTGTCAAATGCTTGTGGTAAAGCAACATTTGTAAACACTATTCCTCAGAGATACCGAAAAACCATTTCAAATTCTTTGGGGATTTGTTTTTTTAAAATTATTTGCTTATTTTTGCAAATGAACTTGTTATGACCTAACTGAAGAGTGAGTGGAGTCATCAGTTTAGTGGACGAAGCTTCAGGTCCATGGTAAGATCTCATCAGTGCCACAAGGAAGCTATCAGACAATGTTCAAAAGTCACTTTAAAGAATAATTTTAATGTCATTAATTATCTTAATGTTTTATCTGGCTACTAAAAACAAAGGCTTGTCATTTTTTCCCTCTGCAGGGGCATCAGTCTGGCCTGTGATTTCACACATGCAGTGCTCATCTTGACTTTAAACCCAAAT
>VZTT01028814.1:0-15748 GCA_013400855.1 Buphagus erythrorhynchus | reverse complement strand
TATTTATTGTATTCTTCATGATTATCAAAATATCTCAGCAGAACTAATAAAAATATCAAAGAAAAGACAAAAGCAATAAGAGTTTAAAATATACACAATACTGAAGATAGATCTTATTGGTTCAGTTTTGGAAAAGTGATTTTTAGCAGAAGGAAGACTGCCTATTCCACTAAGGCTTGTAGATGCAGCTTTTGGGTTTCTGTCCTGCCATTTGCCATTCTTCATGGCTGAAACTCTGCTGAAATTTTAAACCAGTGCTTCTTTTTCCTTACCAAGCCACGAGGGAACCTATTTTCTTCCATATTGGTTAAATCCAGGACTTTGTTTATAGAGGAGCAGGGAATTCTTCCTACAGGAAGGTTGTAAAGAATTTGGTATGAAATGATGCAATTAGGCAATTGTGGAAATGAGGATGTTGGAGCATAAGAGCACAGGGGTTTGTGAGGCAGTGTCTTCTGTTATTTCTAATAGGATTTTTTAGGATAAATGGAACAGTAAAAAATGAAAATGGACAGCAATGATGCCTCTGTATCAAAAGCTGAACAATTCTGCAGATCCTGGTCTTGGAAATATTGCTGGTCTGGAATGGGAAGTCTCTCACCAGCTCGCCACAGCTGAACACTGAGCAGCTCCCAAAAAGAGCATGTAGGTGATTTTTTCACTTTCACAAACAAGGATGAGATGAATCTAAGGAGATTATTTTTGGAGCTGAAGGTAAGTCCTTGCTGAGCCACAATTATGCTGCTATATTTAGTAAGGGTGCACTAATAACATTTAGGTTGTCATTGAGATGAGTCTTGGGCTGGATTTGCCCAAGTTCAGGTTCTTTGGTGCAAGGAGCTGAATGTCTCAACCAATGCCAAAACGAGGAGAGCAATGCTCAGGTTTGTTATGAGGTGGAAATGTGAAATTATGTGGAAATAGCATGTATTCAATAAAGAAAGAGAAATTTTTCTTGTGTTTTTAAGGAGAGAGACACAGAAGAAGGGTGAGACTCCAATGGGGGGAAAAAGATGCAGTGACAGACAGAAACACGGAAAAGCAGAACAGTGTGGCTGGCAGGGAAGGTAAGGGATTTGAGGAAATATTTAATAATCTTGTTCCTGTTGGGGGCTGAACTGGTGTGGCTTCATAGCCTGGAACAAAGGTTCTGCTCCCTATGGATGTGGTGTCCAACTTGTTCTGGAATCATCACCTAAACTCTGACAAAAGCACCTTTTGTTTTAGTAAGAAATGCATATTTAATGTTCTTGTTTTGGTCCTGAATTAATCACACAACCATGCTGAAGTGGAGCTTTTCCCTGCCCTGGTGAGGATTTGTGTCCCTTTCCCTGAGCCACAGCTGAAGGGGAGCAGGGCTGTGCCTTCAGCCCAGCCCCTGTGTCCGGGGCGTGATGTCCTGAGCACATCACCCCTGGGCTCAGCACAGCATTTCTGCAGAGCACAGAAATGAGCAGAGCAGACCTTCCTCCCCGACCAGCAACACTGCTTTCATCCTCTGCACGCTTTCCAGGGTAATTGCTTATGTCAGAGAGTTTAGACATTGTATTACTGCCCCAAAATGACTGCAAATTGCCTTCAAATTGCAGCAGTTCTGAACACCGTGTCAGCCTGAGAATCTGCACCAAGGAGGCACCAGCAGCAGCTGGGTTTGTTATTTAGACTGGACTATAACTCTAAGAAAAATTTTTTTTTCAATTAATTTTATTAAAAGGCTTTATAAAAAATGAAATGTACTTAAAAGGTATTAACTGAAACATAATACAGTAAAAGAAACCCAGCTATGAAGATGACTGGTTTGATAAAAATGAGTGCATCTTTGAATCTGAAAGGCTAAAATTTGTTGTGACATTGAAATAGTCTAGATTTCATATTAGCTAATGAGACACTATGACCTAGCCTTGGCTGGCTTTAAAAAGTGCAACATAAGCAATTGATGGAGGAAGGAAAAGAATAGGAAAATGAAATTTCAGGAACTGCTACTGTAGGAAGGGGTTTAAGCAATTTGTAGATAAGAGTGCATCCCTGTCTCTCAAGGAGAGAACCATGTGACTAAAAGTACATTGTAATTGTCTGCTCTCTGCTGAACCCCTGCTGCTGGAGCCCACTGGAGCTCCCACATTTTCAGGCAATTCAGATGATGCCACCACCCCAAATTTGTCAGGTTTTTGTGCCTTCCCATTTTCCTTAAAATCAAATTAATCCAGGACACCTGCAAATAATACTTAGTCCTGATTATGAATGTGTAGCCTCCCAGGCTACAACTATTTGTAAGCTATAAATAAGATGCTAGTTTTATTTTTTATCATTGGGAATGGCAGAATGCTTCTTCCTGGGAGAAAAATCTGCAGTGCCTGTGGTGACAGGTATCAATTGCCTCTGTATTTCAAGCTAATGAAATAAACTACGCTTGGTTTATGATAAATAACCTTGTAGTGCATTAAACCTTCAAATATTTTACTGTTATTAATCTAAATACCATCAGAGTTATATACAACATAGAATCTCCATAGGAACTTGATTTATGCTAAGCTGCATTGTAAAAAAGAGAAAAAAAATAAACATAAAACCATGCTAAACCGCATAAAAAATCCTGTTATAAATAAAAAAAACTGAAGGGAAACAAACCCCAAACACCATTTGGGAGAGGTTGGTGTTGTCCAGGTTTCATGTGTGGGTGAAAAGAGCCATTGAGAGCAAACCTGACTGGAGTGGAGTGGTCAGATCCCACTGGAGTGGCCTCTGGGGTGTGGGGGAGCTGGGCTGGTGCCAAGGCTGGCTGATGGGGGAGCAGCAAAACTGGAACATGAGTAATTCCCCCTTCTTCTCCTCCTTGCTCATGCTAGGCAAAACACATTCCCCATTATAATTTATGAGTAATAATGTTAATTGCCAGCTCCGTGTAATTGGTGTGCTTCAAATATGGGCTGTTAATTGTCATTTATATCAGAGCCCTGACTTTTCTGTACAGCCATAGAATGTGAGTTTTAATTACCAAGTTCCTTGCTGCCGTAAATGTCCATGAGTGATTTAGGAAACACAGGATGCCAGAACAGGTTTTGACAGGGTTTTTTTTTTGTCTTGCAAGCCCTTCAGCGTGCTGGGGAAAATAACTCCAGTAAAACCAAAGCAGCACCATCAAAACATGACAGAGTCACAGCTATGCTGCAGCTTCTGTAAAATGGAGTTCTTTATTTGGCCAAAAACTTGCTGTAAGGATGGGGTAGTGATGGTGAAAATAATGAATTAGGAAATACACGTTTCTTCACTTTTCACTGGTTTCTCTGTCACAAGAAAATGGGTAGATTTGAAAATTCATAATTTTCATAAGTGAAATATAATTCCTGGAGGGGTGGGGTTAGTTTTTCTTGTTTCTTTGTATGGCTTGGTTGGTTGTTTTCTGTTTTGTTTTGGTTTGGTTTTTTTTTTGTTTTTAATTTTTTTAAATTTTTTGCTTTGTTTTAATTAAATTTAACTAAATCTGTATTCAGCAAAGATGAGAGCTGGTTGTCAGTAGCAGATTTGGGGTCACTGGTGGCAAAGTGGACTGCAGCTTGCAATTTGAAGGGTACATAAAGCACTGGCTGTGTTCCACAGTATGTGTTGGTAAACTGCAGACTGCAGTAAAACATCCCTGTTGCAACATAAATATGGCATGAAAGTTGATTAACCAGGTTTATGTTGCTAGCCAAGCCTGCAATCCATCTGGACTAAAAGGATAAAAATGAAAACTAAGTTGTTTAACAGCAAAATAGTGAGCCCAGATTAGAAAAGGCAGAAGTCTGGATATTTAAGTTCCCAGCAAGATGAGCAGTTATTTGTTTGGTAGAGTCTTTCCCTGTTCTGGGCTTGCTCTGTGTGTGCTCCTGAGGAGAACTGCTCCTTAGGAATGTTCACTTTGGAACTGGAAGAGCCCAGAATCTCTGAGACCTTCATTCTGCTGTTTGGAGTGTCCTCAAAACCATACCCTGCTCACCAGTGAAGTTTGAATTAACTCATTCACTCGTTGTGCTGATGTGTTTGAAATTGAACCTTGGTATGCCAGGGACTTTGTAGGCCAAGGAGATGGCAATTAAATGTTCCAGATGTTGGTGGTGTTTTTACACAATGGCTATTTAGGAGAAACAATGTCTGAAGGCAAATTTATCACCCCAGATTGTGGTATGGGAAAGGTGTGCTGAGGCAGCAGCTCTGCCCCACGAAGGACTGAATTTGATGTGTTTATTCATTATATGAGCACGAAATCAAGGCGTTTTCTGGCTGACACGGGGCCTTATTAGTGGCAAAATGGGCTCAGAAGGAATCTTTCCCCTGGATCAGAAGCAGCCCTGCTGATTTGATTTATGTTTGCTGAATTCTGCTGGCTGTCCTTGCAAAGTTTTATCCCTAATCAATATGGGCAGAGCCCTGGCAGTAGAGCAGCTCAGGAAATGCAGGAGTTTTATGTGGATCTGCAGAAATCCACGGGGTGTGTGCTACAAAAAGGGGAGCAGTTCTCAGGTCCTGAGCTCTTAAGGCTCCCTGTGTTTTCCTCCCAATGACAGACTCCTGTTTATTAACTCTGACTCCTGCAGAACTTCCCCATCCAGGTTGAATCTGCAGCACAAAATCACTCTGTTTCTAAAGAAATATGATTTTCTGTTCCCAAATGGATGCTGTCTTAACTACCTTTGTACTTATCACCTGCTCCTTCCCCCTTGTCCCCTTCCTTTTCATCACATTTAAATAGCAAAGCTCTGTTTTCAACCACTCAAGTGTGATTCAACCTACATTCAGGGGGATCTCTGCTCAGCATTGCTGTTTTTGTAGCAGGTCCACTCCATATCGATGGCACAAAAAACCAAGGGAAATTCCCTTTTTTAAGTGACTATCCTATTTTTTATGGAATTGTCAGAGTCCTAAATCAGTAACCAGAATCCAAGTTTATTTCCATTTATTGCTGAACAGTGTGGTAAATAATGTGCTCTTGCTTGCTTTTGAGACTGAAATTAAGGCTATTTATTTAAGATTTGAACTAATTATAGGTGCATAATTCTGCAATATATGGAAACAGAATCTCTCCTAAAGAGCTGATGGGGAAATAGAAGTTTAATTCAAGCCCACAGGAGCTATTATTGGAATTTCAGTAGAATAGAGACTGGTCTGAAAATATAAAATGGTTTGGTTTAGCCCTGCCTCTTAAAGTAATATTATGAATATGAATACCTTTATTTAATCAAGCCAGCTGTATCCTAGGAAGGTGAAACATGGGGTGATTTAAAGCCAAATACAAAAGCTCACCTTCTTTGGGGATGGTGGTTCTGACATTGCAGGGCCAAGGTCAGGAGCTCTGCAAGCTGAGACACAATAACTTGTCAAGAGTCACTGGTATTAATTAGGGCTTGTAAACAAAAAATTATAATGTGCACATAATTCCTTCATTTTTGTTCTGCTAATTCATTGCTTTTAATAAGCATTCTAAAAATAATACTATTTTTAAGTACGAAAAATCAAACCTTGTATTTATTTACCATGAAGAACCCAGGAATTTTTTTCTCCTTTGTTTATGGAATTTGTGATGCTTTCCTTTTTGGAAGGAGGGCTGGTGTAAAAGAGATTCTCACAAAACAAACAGGAGTGGAGGATGTTTTTAGATTGTCTTGTAATTTTCAGAAGGAGTGAGAGGTAAAATTATCCACCCTAGAGAGAAAACATTTGCAGCAAGGAAATTCTGGTTCAAGCCTTAACTGGAAGGCAGCTGAGAGCAGCTTTTGCAGGCAGAGTAACGCCACGTGACTGTGGTGACACAAATTTTATTTCAGGAGCACTTAAGAAGCATATGCTAATGTTTTGTAAGGGAGGATGGCTTTGGAATGTCCTTTGAAATGAGAATCTCTGCCATTGTTTAAATAGAACGTGTGTTTGCAGCGTGTCTTAATTCATGTCTCGTCAAGGGCAGATGAGACAATTCTTGTCTGTAGAGATGAGATACAGATGGCTGGAAAGAAATCCAAGAAACCAAGCACTAAGTGCTTTAGGTGTGGCTCTGGGGGCATCTTTCCCCTGCCTCCTCCCTCACCTGGTGCTGCCTTGCATAGAGGCTCTCACGCCCAGGGTGCAGCTTCCTTTGCAGAATAAACCCAAACAAAGCCTCCACGCTGAGATTCCAACCAGCACAGAAGTGTTCTGCTGTTCCTCCGTGCAGGAGGAGCTTGTATGGATTAGTGCTTCCAGATCCTGGAGGTTCAGGAGGCAGCATTCAAAGAGCAGGACAGCATCTGCTGCTTCAGCCCTGCTTTTCTCAGGAGACATTTGGTGCTGCTATTCACAATTAAACTGCCAGCTTTGGAGGGTAGGCTCTTCTATAAATGAAGTTGTAGCTCAAGACATCAAGAATGTATGTGGGAGTGGAGTGGCAGAGCTGAGGGAAGTATTTCTGTCATTTAAGAGTATGAGAAAGTACCTTTAGCTTGTTCTGAACTGGGATTCCACTTCAGAGAATGCCTTGAAAAAGTGAGGAGCTGAGTGTGAGCAGGAGATGTGTGTGTGAGCTATGGCATGAATATAACACCAGGAGGGTGGGAAACGCTCTGTGTGGATCACTGGGGCATATATTGAAGAAAAATATTTACTGGGGTGGCAGAAAAGAAACCACCCTTATGATCCAGGCTTTCTCATGGTGCCTGTGGGTCAGCTGTCCATGCAGATATACAGAGGAATTCCTGTTCCTTAAAATATGGGACTTCTTTTTTTGCTACTGGCTCAGTTCATAATCTGGATACATAGATGGAAATCTAAAACCAAGCCCCAAAAGCTCCAAAATCTGCCAGCACTTCAGTCAGTATGGTGGACAAAAATTTGAAGTGAAATAAACCTCTTGGGTTTCATTTCTTTGGAATTCCTTGGGTTCTGTTGTTTTCTTCTGAAGGTGCATTCTTCGATGCAGACAGGTTCAAGACTTCAAATTTCTAGTAGAAAATCAGTAAAAATCAAAGATGAGTATTGAAACAACCTGATTTATTTTCTCAGTGATGGTACAGTTGGCACCTGGCACAGTTTTTTGTATTGTAGAATTATTGTTGGATGGCCTTTTCTTAAAGGCTATGCAAACAGAAGGATGAATTAAACCAGAATGTACCAGTGAAATCACATGGATTTCAGGGTGAGTATTTCAGAGGGGGGAAGATTAGAGCCTGACATCTATGAGGAGACTTAACAGCAAATGTAACATGAGACAGAGAGTGAGGAGGGAGGGTGGGAGAGGGAAAAGGACAAAATTGTTTAGTACTTTTCAGCTGCCCTTTTTATTCAGCAGCAGTTGATATTCATGTATAATTATAGGATAAAAAAGTCTCTATTTTAATGAAGCTTTAGAAAATAATAGCTCAAGCTGAAATGGCCAAATGGACACTTGTCCATGAGGCTGAACCAGCCAAAACTGTGTGAAGCTTTAAACACTCTGGTGTTTATGCTGGACCCCAGAATTGCTGTATTATTTGTATTTGCAGCCTCATCAGATTGACTGCAAAGCTTCCAGTGATCTTCCCTCTTCAGCTGTGGACAATACCTTAATTGCAGGGATGACGCCCTGTTAAATAAACCTAATTTTTATTCATCATTTTACACTTTCATACAGCAATTATTTTCCTTCCCCCTTCAGCTTCCCACATTTATACAGATCATGAGAAAGACATCCTTTTGAAATTATATTTAACAATTGAGCTCTTAACACATTTCTGTCAAGGCTCCGAGCATATTGATGATGACCCCCTTATTTAACAGTGATTATAATTGATTCCTCACAACTCTTAATGCCAGGCAGTGATTAGAGAATGAGCTATGGCCAGCTCTCTCGTGGTGAGGTTTTTTATCAGGCAGTGTAAGATTTGAGTAGAACTGGAGGAGTTTTCTTATGCTATGAAAGCCTTTATGAGTATTAAAAAAAAAAAAAGTAAAATGTGATAATTTTAAATTAGTCTACTGACAAAACATTTAGCAATGAATGCTGCTGTTTGTGTTATTGTATTATCTCTAAATGCCAAGCCAGAATAACAGTACAGAACTTGCAGTCTGGCTCATTTTGGCACTGGTTATTTCATATTACTTTATATTTTCCTTACCCTTAAAAAAGCCACTCTCATCCCTGATCAGATGCTCTCTTCTCCAGAGGGAGAGAGGAATGGGAATGACAGAAAGATTGGATTCAAGTGTGCTGGGACTTCTCCCTGAGGGTTTCACGGGAATCCTGTCAGGATTACACACTGCCCTGTGTACATGTTTACATCTGACATTTGTAGGTATTTACATCTGGCATTTGTACATATTTACATCTGACATTTGTCATGTTTACATCCTGACATTCCCACTGCTGGGGTGGTGCAGACTGGCAAGGTAACAGGATCTTCATCCCTGGGCATGGCCTGGGAGAAGGAATATCTCTGGATGAGGAGCCTTAGGAGGAAATGCCCCCAGCCTGAGGGAATCACTGAGCTCTGTGCAGGACACAGCCCTGGGGGCTCGCTCTGCTCTTCTCCTCCAGCCTGCCAGGGTGTGTGCACACTTCTTCTCCCACTGCAGATTAAAACTCCTCCAGCCTGGCTGTTCCAGGGTCAGTGCTGGCATGTGGAGCACACTTCTGCACGTGACTCAATAAGTGAGGAATCAAACATTTGCAGAATATCAACACAAGGTACAGGAAATCCAGAGCAGCAGGAAAAACACTGAATTGTGACCTCACCTCTTGCCCCATCACCTTCTACCTTCTCGAATCCATCCTATCAGCATTTCTTTACTTTTTGTTGGGGTTTTTTTTCTTTTTTATTATTTTTCTGCATCCCCCAGCTTGGCTAAATCTACTTTTTCCTCATTCCAGCTCTGCCCTGTGCAGTCTGTTGCTGATTGCCATTTCTTCCAGTTAGTTCTCAATATTCAGATTCCACTTACCCACAGCAAGATCTACTTGACATGGTTATTTACAGCAGACTTTCACTTGTAAACACACAAAATTTAATTGCTTTTCTTGCTTCCTGTGCTGCCTGTGCTGTCTACCTTTTAAGCCTAATGCCACGCTACATCTGACAACATAAATGAGAAGGAATGGCATAAAATCTGAGGGTTTTGTTCAAAATATCATATGGATTTGTGAAACTTTGATGTGAGTTTTCTTCTATGACTTAAAGTCTTAAGAAATAGTAATATAATTTTGTTTCCCAGCTTTTTAAAGGAAGGTGAGTGTGGGGAGAGCACTGTGGAGAGCACAGAGAAAAAAACATTTAGCCGTTAAAAGTTCCCTGGCATCACGGTGAGGAATCAGAAAGTTAGGGTTTTTTCATGTTCACTTCCCCAATTCCTTTTTTTCACAGAAATTGGGAAAGCTGTGCTCCCTGAATTACTGATCTCAGTGAGGCTGATCTGCTATGCTGGGGACTCCCCAGGTTGTGAGGAGCAGGATATTTATATTTATATGTTTTTCCCCAGAGCTGGTTTGGTTTTGGTGTCCACGGTGTCCCCCTGGGGCAGTGCCAATCCTGCTGTGCCACCCCGGGGTGGGGAGGGGACACAGAGAGGACAGGGCCTGTCTGCCAGGGCTGGATGGGTTTAAGCCAGCCTAGGGAACATCCTGGGAACCCTGCTGGCATCCCATCCCATCCCAAATGAGCATGGCAAGGAGCTCTTGCTGGGTCAGATGTCCTGCTGCATCCAGCCCTGGCCAAGGATCTCAAACTGTTCCTGCCCAGTGAACACTGATCCTCTTCAACCACCCAGTTGTTCTTCAGCTTGCTTGGATTTTAAATATATGAATATGCATAGCTATGGAGGGAAAGAAAAAAAACATCATTATCAGTGGTGCTTCAACACCTACAGCATAAATACAGGTTTCATTAAAAAAGCATCACTTTGTGTTCTCATTTTTTCATGCATGACTTTTTCTGTGTGCTGTTTCAGTTCTAGGGAGCTGCTGATGAAATAGATCTCTGGGCACTGCAAACAGGGTGTGGGCAGGACACTTCTCTGTCCCAGCCCTTGAGGTTTCCATTGTGCTCTCAGCATCAGTGAAAGATCTCACTGGGTTCTCTGCAGAAACCAGCAACTTTATACAAGATCTTTTGGAGACAGATAAAAATTTCATTCCCAGGTACTTCAAGGCTATACAAGAATTTGGGTATTGTACATCTGTGTTTTACTTGGGAACTTTTGTGATTTTTATTTTTACTTTATTTTTAAATCACTGTGGAAATGTTGCTGCAGTAAAGGGTTTGGGGAACTCATCTCTGTTTATAACTTCACGTAGCAGGAGGTACTAAAAGAGCCAGTCTGGAGAAAGCTTTGAATAATCAGGGCCTCAGTTGCCTCTCTTTTTCTAAAAAGTCCTGAACTTCCAAGCTCCCAAAAGGAAAATGTGCTTTATAGGGTCTTGTCTTCTAGTACAGTGATGATCAAACCAGGGGCTGGTGGGTGAGTAAAAATTAAAAGCTTCTCCTTTGCCTACATTTATCGTTGCTTGTTTCTNTTCTAGTACAGTGATGATCAAACCAGGGGCTGGTGGGTGAGTAAAAAATTAAAAGCTTCTCCTTTGTCTACATTTATCATTGCTTGTTTAAAAGGCTAAAATGGCTTTTGGCTCTCCCTGTTCATATTTATGAGCACCTTGAAATGACAGTGTCTTGAGGGATTCCATGTTATGGGGGCCGTTGTGGGATGAAATTGGAACCATTATACACAGGTCTTCATTTTGCCGTTCTTCTGAAACTTGCATATACCAAACAGGTATTGTTTGAAAAGAATCTCCAAGAGTAAAAGATTTAAGTACAAATGCAAATTTGAAGTGTTCAAGATTGAAGAATTACCTTTCCCAAAAGTAGAAAATACGGTGTATTGCACTTTTTTCCTTGGTTTCTTCATATTATTTTTCCTTTATCCCATGATAAAGCTACAGAATGAATACACTTGTTCAACAGTGGGTGAGAACAAAAAGATTTGTCCACCAGCACTGTTAAATCAGAGACGTTTTTTAGTTCTGCTGTTATTGAGAAGTTGAATGGTTTTTGCCAATTATTTGAAGTAATTAAATACATAAGACGTGGTGAATCTATATTATATATCTATTATATATTAGTCTGTATGCATCTAATGCATTCAGAGAAATCTAATCCACAGCTGAACTTTCTGGCCCATTAAAGACTCTTTCAAATGTTCATTCCCAAGTTAAAATTGACTTTGTCAGCACAACTAAAAGTAAATGGAGAACATTTCTCTGTTGTGGATTTGTTTTGTTCTGATTTTTAAATATATTATCCTATTCACACCAAGATAGTAGTTTAGTTCGGAAATTCAAGTTTTGAAGGCCCAGTTATAAGAAAAGAAATCATCATTTGATGGGTTTGGAAATCAGTTATCAGCACATGAACATCAAGGTCAACAGCAGGATGCTGAAGAAACGAAGTGAAGCCTCTGCAGAGGACTGGGAATGTGGAGCTTCCTGGATTTTACAGCAAGGCTCAGGGGCAAGGTGATTATTAGGATGTATTTATGGCATCCTGAAGATGTTCAAGGCAGAGCACAATCTGAAACAAGAGCAGAATTTAGTCTGGGTCTTGCTCATAGTTCTTCCTTTGAGCTGTTGTTTCTCCGAAGCTGCAGATGGGAGGAACTGCAGGAGGGAGGACAAAGCTTCATCATAGCTCCTGTGCCCTTAATTTGGACATGTCTGCATCTGAGACTATTATGGGGTAGGAGTTGTTTCTCCTCCTTGAGGAAAGCAGCATATTTTTTAATATACCAAAGGAGATTAAAACAAAGGGAGCACAGTGCTGCCTTGCTGAAAAATAGCTTCTAGATAAGGTCTGCTGCTCCTGGTCCTGGTGACTTACTGGGATCACATTTTCATTTGCAGTGAATGGAGAGGATGCCATGGAGACAATGGTGGGGTGGTTGTGCAAAAGGAAATCAGGGCTGATATGAAAAGATGTGACAAATTCAAGCAGGAGGGTGTTCCTGAATGTCTATGAAGGTTGCAGAGTCAGGCTCTTTATTTGAGCTTCATCTCAATTATGGTGGCCCCTGTTTAAATAAAGGACACAGTAATATTGTTTTGATGGTTTGTTCAGTGCTTAATAAAACCTGTTTCTATTCTATTAGAATTGTGTCTGTTACAGACTGAAGACTGGGAGTTATCTTTATGAATTAGCTTTTCCTTTTCATTCTCACTAATAACTCTGTCTTTGGCACTTTGTTTCTATGGTAATGTTTGTGATGCAGCTTCTCCTTTTATTTTAAGTAGAATTCTGCAATGCTTGTAGGGACAAACACTCTCGGAATGCCATATGAGACTTTTCTGCAGGAAGATCACAAGATTTGACTCCCGAGGATGAAATAATCAGAAGAGCGAAACCATTGTCAGACGAAAATATTGTTTGACAAAATTAACAGGAAGGTCAGATAAATTTACTCAGAGTGCTTGGAGAATAAATTGATCAAAGGATGGCTTAAAGGATGACATTTTTTTCCCTTCTGAATATAAACTCCTTAGAAATGCATCCCTGATTCCACAATAGGGTTTTCTCTCCTGTACCCTGGGAGGTATGAACTGAATCACCAGCTCAACACAGGGTGCAGATTAGGCAGAGAGTAGCCAGGAAACTGTGGAAAATTTTGCAGCTAAAATCAGTTTGGAGGACAATATTGCTTGTGCTATTTAAAGCCTGTACAAAGCCACTGAGGACCAGTCCCAGGGAATGTGGGGGGACACATCTGCAGCCAGAGCTGAGTGTCCCTATACACATTATTTCTCATGTACTTTTTGAATTTCCAGTTACTGCTCAATGGAACAGTCATTGCTTGAAAGAGAATTTAAAAAATACTAAAACCCTCAAAATGGTCAAGGTGACCATCCTTCCCCACTGCCATGAATTTGGTGGCAGCTGAATCTCTACCCTTTACAGCCTGTTTTGTTCAACCCCTGATAATTCTCCACACTGATGTTTCAATATTAGAAAGTCTTTTCCTTGGAAAGTCTTTTCCTTGGAGCTCCAGCTGCACTGGAGGAGGGCTGGACTGTACAGAAGGACTTGTATAGACACATAAGGTTTTTCAGGCCATGTATATTATTTTTTAATGTAGATAAGGAACCTTTTAGTAGGGATTTTCACCCCTTTCTTTGCTTTTTCTGTTTTCTCTAAGAATGTCAGGAAGGTTTTCATCCCAACTGTGCTGTGGGATGTGACACTTCAGAGAAACAGATTCCTTTTTAGAGGGAGCCGTGGCAGAGGAGGCAACCACTCAAAAAACGGGGTTTGCCCTTAGAAATGCATCTTCAGTGTTAAATTATGGAACAAATAACACTCCTTGATAATAAATACATCTTAGTAGCTGTGCTTCTGGGGGATTTGCAAATGCTGAGAGCTGGCTTTGTGCTAGAACACAACCAAGAGACTCAGGAGCTTTGTGAGCCTCATTTCCATTAGCGCAGAGCGTTTGTCGCGCAGGGAACGCGCGGGCTGGGGCTGCTGCCTGAAATATGGGGCAGCAGCAGCAGCCCCACCTGCATTTGCACTCCTCAGACACTCAGAGGACCAGCTTAATGCTCTTAGAAATTGTGGGCTGCTCTTGAGAAGCCCTTTAATGTCACCAGGAATCTTTATATTACTTGTCTCTAACACTGGGAGGGTGATGATGTTGGATAAAGAAAAGGAACTCCCTGGTTCACCCGGGGCATGGATTTGATTTTGGAAATGGCCCTTATGAACAAGAACTACACATCTGCACACGTGCTCATCAACATTGCTGGCACTGCTTTCCTAAGTTAGGAAGATTTAATTTCATTTTTTTCCAGTGAGGATTTGAGGATGTGTATGAAGATTAATCATATATACATAGGGAATACGGATTTTTAAATTTTTATTATTTTGTTTTGGTTGTTGGTTTATGGCAATATTTTTGTAGGAAGAGTTAACTTTAAAAAGTATAAAGATAAAAAGTAATACACCATCCTGTCAGAATCTAATTCAGAGAATACTTGATGGCTGAAACCCAAGATTTCTGATAAGCACTAAATTGTTTTTATTCTACATCAAGATAAAATAAGCCTTTAATTTCATCTATCTGTCAGTGAAAAGGCAGATAATAAAAGCCACAGAAAGTCAATAAACCCACTGATTGAGGCTTCAAATGTTAGAATGCTGTTTCTAATTCCTGCCAGGAAGCGTGGTCGTGTCCTGACCTATCTGCTGGGCTGCTCCTTGTTCTGGGCTTAACTTCTGCCTGGAAGTTTCCTTGAGCCTGAAGAATTTTACAGACAAAAGTCGTGTCCATAACTACATTTCTAGGTTATCTTTTTTCAAATTTGATTTTTTAAAATAAGGTGGAGTTTTTTTTCCTGCCCTGGAAAATGGATTCTCAGAAAGTTCATGAGTTGTTCCTTTTAATGGGACTTCTAAAAGTCATGACCTGGGGAAGGATGGGGGAATAAAAAGATGCTTGGTTGGGAAAGAAAAAGGAAAGATATTTCTCCAGTTATCTGGGAACTAATTGGTCAACTGTCATTGTATGTTATACAGCAATAAAATCCAGTCTAAAATGCCAAAAGTATATTTTAGGTGATGTGTAAATTAAATAATTCTATGTGAGTTTGAGAATTTGTGTGTTAAAAGCCCGAGCTGTGAACACTGGAGGTCCTTCAGATGCAATGTGCTTCAACAGGCCATATTTTATGTTAACCCAAGCACTTCCAATGCCAGAAACAAGACCAATTTAATGATATTTAGTCATAAACTGTAACTGGGCTTGGGTAGTTTTTGTTTTTTAAACCAAAACAAACCCAACAGCAACAAAAATTTCTTCTCCATGGAAGAAATACCATTTGAAAATGAAACAATGCTGTTAATGGAACAGCGGGGTTTGTTCAGGGGAATGTGAAAGAAGAAAATCTGCCTTTAAGGATTTTAGGGTTTCAGGTATTTTAATGTGGGTGCTTTGTATTAGGACAGGGGAGTAAGGCAGCTGTAATCAGAAAAATGCCCCGTGCCAGGCAGGCCTGAGGGACTCTTACAGGGGCACAGGGAATGGCTCCCAGTGCCAGAGGGCAGGGCTGGATGGGATCTTGGGAATTAGGAATTGTTCCCTGGCAGGGTGGGCAGGCCCTGGCACAGGGTGCCCAGAGCAGCTGTGGCTGCCCCTGGATCCCTGGCAGTGCCCGAGGCCGGGGTGGACACTGGGGCTGGGAGCAGCCTGGGACAGTGGGAGATGTCCCTGCCATGGCAGGGGTGGGGCTGGGTGGGCTCTGAGGCACCTCCCAACCCAAGCTATTCTATAATTCTGTAATTCCATGATTCCCTGGTTCTATGATTCTGGGTGAGGTTTGATTAGAGGTTGATTTTGAAAGGTGATGATGACTCCAGCAATTCAGGGGACCCCCCCTGAGTCCCTCATGTACTCCTTGGTTCCTACAGAAAGAAGTTCAGATAAGAGCCCTGAACCTGTGGGATAAAGAAAATGCTTTCTCTGTGCTAAGCAGTGTAGAGGCTCTGATGATCTCACACAGTTGATGGAAAACTTGAATATTTACTCTTGTTTATTCATTCTCTGAGTTTACTTGACAGTCTGACATCTAATTAATATTGTGCTTTGTAAGAGTTTGTGTTGTTCTCCATCAGCATTCAATAAATTTTTAAAGGGAAATCTTTCCTAATTGGCAGTAATGAGCCAGTAAAACTTATATTTGATTAAGAGAAGACAGAGACCCACAAGAGCTCCCTGTGCAGTTTAAAGAGTA
>VZTT01028811.1:48741-71867 GCA_013400855.1 Buphagus erythrorhynchus | reverse complement strand
TTACGTGTGTGTTTTGGTTTGGTTCTTTTTAGTTTTTTTTTTGTTTGTTTGTTTGTTTCCTCACAGAAGAGCCCTGTGGTTTATAATAGTGAAAATATACCAGTGCAAGTATAACCTCTGCTGACTTCAGGGACCATGTCTTTTTACTTCAGTAAGATTCTCATGGACCTAAAACATGGGACTTTTGTCCCCTCCACTCTGTGAAATGCAATGCTTTTCTGTAGGAGGCTGGGGGAACAAATGAGAAAGGAAAGGTAAGGTGATACTTGGATCAAATGATGACTGTTATGATCAGGAGTTTTTTCAAATGAAAAGGAGGACCGGCGAAAAGGCTGATAAAGAGGAGCTGCTGCAAAAGGATGATGGAGATGGATTTGCCTGCTTTCCAATAAGAGGTTTGAGCAAATGATTTGTATTGAAAAGATATTCTTCAAACTAATATATAGAGTCTAGACAATAACTGTCACATGAGAGGGACTGAAATTTTCAGATCAATAGATGAGTTTGCAGCACCCCTTCTTATTATTATTTATATTATCTACTGCTTGAGTTCACAGACTCAGCATTCATTCAGTAAAGACGTTCCTCAAATCATTACTACATTCTTGGCTCACTTTTTCTCTGCTCTAGATATGCTACTGGTATCAAGAAAAGCAAATTTCTGTAAGACTAAACAATCAAAGCAGGAAATTGAATTGAAAGCTCTGTATTGTGGTTAGTGCTTGCTGATTATTTGGGTGTAGCTTGGTACTGAGAACCCAGCAATATTCTGAATATTCAAATATCTTATAAGAATAGACTGAAATTTTACACAAAGGAAAAGTAAGGAAGAAAACTGACATTCTAAAGTGAGCTAGAGTCTCATTCATATATGGGAAATTTGTGCTGACTGCAAGGATAACCTATGCCTATTATAAATCTGCAAGTTTTATTTCATTTTGCACATGTATTTAATCCATCTGTAAATTGTTCATTGGGTAGCACAGGATGATGATCTCCTGGGAACTGTAAGGTATGTGTATTCAACAGTGGAGAATAAACACAAGATTTTATTACAAAATGCCACTGCTGCTCCTGGCATGAGTAATTTGTGCACCTGCATTTTTAAAATGTTTCAAAGTTTTTCTCCTTTGTGAATTCAGCGGCAACATACATTATCTTTCAGGCTGCCATAACACAGTATTTGCAGACTGGGTCACGTCAGCCCTTGTTACCAGAAGCCACTGTTTTCTGAGCAAATAGCAACTGAAAATGACAATGGTTTGCTCCAGACGGGGAGAATAAGACAGTATTTCCTTATAGCCTAGTAATGCATGTGTTCAAGATGAGTAGGAGACATATATAGGGCTTAAATCCAAATTCGGAGTGGGTTTTTGGAGAGGACATAGGCCCAAGGAAGTGTGGAAGGAATGGAATGTGTCTTGACAGCACTTCCTCCAGAAGTTTGTCCCACATTCAAGCACATTCTGCCTTGCAACATGCTGGATTTGCAAGTGTGGGGAATGAGAGATTGGGTCTGGAGACTGAAATACGCTCTGGTGTAGCTCTGCACAGCCAGAGTGCTGGGCCAACCATAGATATCATTAAATGTAGAGTCCTGAATAATTACTACTGTGCTTTAAATACACTGTCACCTTCTGGAAGGCTGCATCCCCATGGGAACTTGACTTGGCTGATCAAGGTTTGGCGCAGGCAGGGGAATTAGGACATTTTAGTTAGTTTAGGCTTAGTAATTTAATTTTTAATAGTTATTCTGCAAGTGTCTAAAGTTGGCTCTATATGTACAATTTTTAAGTAAAAATTTCCCTTGTGTTCCCGGTAATCTCTCTGAAATGTTCCTTGATTCTCTCAGAACTCTCTCATTCAAATATGCAAAGTGTATAATTCCAAGAAATCTTATGTATTTGTACATCTTAAAGTCATATTATCATCTTAAGGTCCTATATCATGCAATTCCCCCATTTCCCATGGATCTTTTGCAAAAAGGGATTGAGGTCTTGTGTTGTACCAGTTTAATCATCAGGGACTATCTCTAAGGACAGTCACAAGCAGGTGAGTTTGCAGTGTGTTTATTTAACTGATACAGCAAATGCTGATAGAGGGATGGAGCTGAGGAAGTTGCCTTGGACGAAGTTTTATTTTCTTGATTTCTTGAAGGAGTGGCACAACCAGCTTGTGGTTTCCAAATTCTCCATGGCATATACAGATTTTGAGAGTGAGATTTGAATAGTTGTGTGCAAGAGACTCCAGCTCCCTGGAGATGCACTTGACATTTTAAATGGTGCAAATCTGTAGAGCTGGAAACACCCAATTCTCTCTGAAAGGGGATAAATATGGCAGGAAATCAGCTGATTTTGCCATCAGGGCCAAGTGTCTGCCTCCCATCGCCACCTGTATCTGTATACAAGGCATGTTCAGGTCAGTATTTATCTTCAGTCCTCACAAAACCTTGGCTCCTTCTCCTTCTGGCTTTATTGCAGATAAGAGCTGTTGTTCTTTCCCTCTTTTGTCACTAAGAGCTGTAATGAACACTATTAAGACATGAGAATGGAGGGGAATCAGGGAAATGGGAAATCACTGAGCAGAGTCTCAATACCTGGCTGCTGTTTCCTCTAAACCCACTTGCAAAGCTCTTGCTGTTTGAGTTCATAGAATGAATCAGAGAATGGCTTGGATTGGAACCAACCTGAAGGATGATCTAGTGCCAACCCCTCTGCCATGGGTTTCACACCTTTCACTAGACTAAATTGCTGGCCCATCCAACCTGGCCTTGAACAGTTCCAGGGACTGGCCATCCACAGCTTCTCTGGGCAACCTGTTCTAGTGCCTCATACCCCTGACAGTAAAGAATTCCTTCCCTTTTATCTAATTGAAGGCTTATCTCCTTCAGTTTGAACCTATTGCCCCTTGTCCTGTCCCTACATGCCTTTACACATAGTCTCTCTCCATCAGGGTCATTTAAGCACCAGTTGCCATTGAAAAGGCTGAGGCAGAAGAGGCTACTGGGAACTGTAAACAGGTGCCACCTCTTTCCTGGAAACCCCTCCTAGAATCAGGGCAAACACAGCTGCCCTGCTGGTGCCAGCTACCAAGCCCAAAGCTGTTCAACACCCCTATCAGCAGGCTGCATTTCCTGCAGTGTTCATACAACAGTCCCAGATGGTGGGGCAGCAACATCTCCCAGCACATTCCAAGGCACAAAGGTCATGCAGGACATCTAATTGGGCCATGAAAGACCACCACCCACTGCTTTGCTCCCAGCCACCCTGATCCTTGCTAAGGAATGGATATAACCAGAAACACCAGGAAGATTTGGACACTATAGAAAAAGAAGTCAAAAACAGGGAAATGGTTGAGAATGGAAATAACTGGATGAATAAACCAGGTTGTAGAAGATGTTTACAAACTAAGTAATGCAAACAAAGATTTCCTACATCCTCCCACAGCACTGATGGCTGAGAAAAATCTCACTTTGGCCAATGAGAGGGAAGTGGCCATAGCCCTGCTATGTGTTTTCTTGGTCAATGTGAAGAAGACAACATAAATTTGTGACAAGTAACTGGTGGTAAAACAGAAGTACATTGAGTAAAAGTGATTTTCCATGTCTGTAAAGTAAAGGAAAGTGGAAAACAGAGAAAGAGAGAAAGAAAAGCAATGGAGAAAATTTAGAGTCCCTCCAAGCAAGACTGAAGCCTTACTCCAGTTTCTAAACATCTCACTGGAAAGTTTGATTTGCCTCCACTTTGAAGTTCAGAAACATAAATATAACTTTATTTTCTGTGAAATTTCTGAAAATGCAGCTAACCAACAAGCTGCACTTTGCCTGACTGAGCATAATTTTCAGAGGACTGTGATTGCTCTCCTACCTGAATAGCACCTCACATTTCTGACACCTCCATCTGTGGTGGGCTGCTCTTGGAGCACTCGTGTGAAACAAAGACTGCAAGGATGCTGCCCAGTATCGATACTCCCAGAGAAGAGCCTTGACAAATTCACAGTCTAAAGAAGTGTGTTAAGTAATTTCAAATAAGTATGTTTGAAGACAGTGCAATCTGGCCTCAGATATTACGCAGGCAGAAAAGTAGGCTAAATTCATCAGATTAATTATTCATTACAAATTCTCTCAGCTCTATCATTGAAGTCAACAGCAAAAGTGCCACCGAGTACAATAGGAAGTGATTTCCAAAAGAGGGTAACACTCCTTTACTCCAAAAATATGAGAAGCTTTACTACTTTTGGAGAAACAGCCAGAAGAACCCAAACAAGCAGAGGTGTGTGCAAATAAGCAGTTTTATTTCACAAAGAATGACTTCTGTTTCAAACCATGTGGGACTGTATGTCCCATATTCTTCTCAGAGCTTTGTGCTCAAATGAACCTAAATTCTCCACTCTCAGCTGAGTTAAAATATATACATATATATGCATATATACACACATACAAATATATTTATTTGTATATATTTACACACATTTATGATGTGGTTTTGTATCAGAACACTCCAAAATCATCATTTCGATGCAAAACCATAACCTAACTGAAACTCTATCAAAGGCTTGTAACATATTTGGTAAGGAAGGTCTGAACTTTTTGAATTTACACCAAAACCCCAAAGTTAGTCAGTTTGAAAGTGGGAGGAGGGCTGGTTGCATTGCAAACACTTTACACAGCTGTTCAAATGAAAACACAGAACACTTGAGCCCTCAATCTCAAGAATCACCATGCTCTTTGTACTCTACAGAGGTCTTTCAGTCAGTACTGTACACCTGTATTTTTTAGACCCATTAATTATGTGCCTGAGCAGTGTAATTATAACCTAAGCCATACTTTCTGATGAAATGCAACAGCCTAAATTCATGTTTATTTTAACTGCCTCCAGTTATCCAGCCCAGTCCAACTTCAAGAACACATGAAAAGACTTTTTAGAAAAGTTCCTTCATTTTTCCACTCCCTTCTCTGTAAAACTGGAGTGAATATTTTCACTGGGGTAGGAAGGAGAAGGAAAATAAACAGGGAAGGAAATGTAATTGAAGGTGGCATGAAGAACATGGCCTCTCTCTTCTCTCTACTGTTAAAGCCTGTGGGGGATTTAAAGGCCACAAATGATCTAGGTCTTCTTCTTGAACCACTGTGAACTTTATCTGCTCGGGTTTAGTATCACTAAATGTGTATTAATGCCAAAGATTGTTTGCGTGGATTATTTATAAGGCATTCACTTCAAATTAGTGCTGCTTAAAGCATGTGAATTCATAACTTGCCAACAGCAGATGCAGTCTGCAGCAACTGAAACAGTGAGTGGCTCCATAGATGCACACACAACAGCTGGGTGCAGATCAATAATAGAAACATTAACAATGGTACTGTTTTAGAGGCAATCCTTTACTTTGGAGATATATTTTATTCCACATTAATGGTACCTTAAGTAAAATGGTAGAAGACATGTAAGAATGAATCTCCAAGTGGTCCACTGGGATTTGCCCACTCCTGCCTGCTTGTTACTAACACAGCTTCTTGTTGTGCTGTAATTCTGCACATCTCCCCTCCATCCCCGGCCCCACCACAGCGAGCATCTTGCTGTCACCACGCCTGTGCTGCCAGGCCACCTCCCCTATCACCAGTAGCCACCTTACTGTGTTTCAGGCTTTAGTACAGAGCCCAGGGCAGTTTATCCTGTGTGCAAGGGAGCCTGCCATTCCTGCACCAGAAGAAAGAGTGAGTTGAACATTGTGTGTTAGTGGGAGTAATGCTGTCTCACAACAGTGACCATGTGCAGAGCTGGGGCCCTGATGTGACTCTCGTTAATGACCTGAGTCATAAAGCTCTTTGAGTGTCTGAAAAGTGAATTTTCAATCACCTTTAAGTCACCATCCTCTTGAATGGGTCAGAGAGGTGTCCATTTGACTACCTGTAAGTCAATCAAGTAAAAGTCAGTTCCTCAGGGAGGTGATTATAGACACTAAAGGTCATAGTTCAGGCTTTTCAATGAACATTAAATATGCCTTGACACTGCCAAGGGTACAAACACAGATTTGGTGTATATATAATATACAGAAGCCTAAATATGCCTCTTGGTTTCTCAGGTTCAATCTGAGCCTTGTTTGATCAAACCATCAGCTCAAGTCAGTGAGAGTTCTAGATTGTTTTGGCCCTGGCTTTGGGGAACATGCCAAGACCAGGATGGGAGAGCTAAGCCTTTCTAGTCTCCACACTGTGGCACAGTCCCTGTGTGCAGCCCAAAACCAGTGAACAACTAAAACTTTATTTTTCTTCAGACAGATCATTAATATTGGGGTCCCAACGTAAACTTGGCTTTCTGTGAGCCAAGTGGATGTGTCTTGGCAATGAGGCTTGTGATACTGTAAGATCTGCATTGTCTATGACATCTGTTTAAGGAATATCTTTCCAGTTGTCACCAAATTAATCTAGCAGAAATAGTTATATTTAACCATATAGTGATCATTTTTGTTATAGTCAGGTTGCCTTTGCATAGCTGGACGTGTTCAGCTGCACAATCTCCTCCACTGACCACTGACTGACAGAGCCATGAGAAAACATGCAGGAACGTTCATTTTGAGCACTAATTTATCAGTGATAGGCAATTAACTTGTCTTTGGAAATGTTTGGTACTTCCCATCAATGCTACTTTAAAAGAACCTCTTGAAAACCAGCATTGGTGCCCCTTTTTTAAATCTTGGGAAGGTATTTCAGTCATATCTTCGAGTTTACTTCTGAAGAGAGAACATTTTCACCATCTTGTTCCTACTTTCTCTCTCCCTCTTGCTCTTTGTTGCATCCCAGTCTTGTCTCCTACTGTTTCTTAGTCTTGCTCTTCCCCTTCCTGTGGTGTCTCTGACACCTCACATCCTGCTGAGTCTTTCTTGGGCCCCTTGCTGTGGTATCTGGATGTTCTCCTCCACTCCCTTTTTGTTACTCTTGCTTTTCTCCACTCTTTCTTACATCCTTTATTTTTCTCTCCAAGCTGTATGTCTCTCTTTCCCTTTCACTTCAATCTTATTTTGATCTTGAGAATAACATGGGCTTTTAGTGAGATACAAACCAGGCCCAAATATTTTACAGAAGTATTTGGAGGTGCCAGGTGGGTGTTTGTTTATTCCAGGGCTCACTTTCTCTGTTGGGACTTTTGGGGATTTTCTGTGACGAGCACCTCCTTAGTTGTTAGCTGCACACCTCCCCAGCATATGCATCCACATTTGTTGTGAGCTGTCTCTGTTTAGGGCTGTGGACTGTACTAATGGCCTGAGCTGGCAAAATTCAGAGTTGTCCCGCAAAGATCTTGAGTGTCTGTCCTCACGTGTGATTTCTTAGGGAAATGTGGACATTTTGCACCTCTGAGGAGCTAATCAGGACCTTGCAGGATGGCACTTCCTGCAGTAGGCACTGCTACATTAAGCAATTAATAAAGATGATTACAGCTCAGGGCTAAATATGGTATATTATGGTGTTGTACTTCACTTATATTACCCTCATGGCAAATGAGTCAGAGAGACACTGCCATGTATTTTAGAGGAGTGACTCTTTATACTAATTAATGATATCAATATGCAGATGGTGATGATGGTATAATTAGCACAGTGGATAGCACCATTATAAAAACACAGAAAGAATCAGAAAAAACAATATAGTGGATACATACTTAAAGCTGCATGAAAATCCTTTAGCAGAAACCAAGGAGGTTCAGTTACCATTTCTTCAACCTGAGACAAGTTCATCCAAGGCTTACATATGTATGGACACCAACTGAAATTTGGGGTTACAAAATGAGCTGATCTGGAAGGAGCTGGGTTGGGGTTTGCATTGGTTTGGGGCTAGATCTCAGAACAGGCCTCAGATGTTACCAAGCACAAGACAAACAAAATGGAAGGAATAAACTGTTTGTGGGAGCCCTGCAGAGTCAGCCCGAGAAGTTTCATACACTGTACTAAATCTGGGAAGAAAAGTCAGCACACAGACTATTGGCTCCCTGTCAGCTGACACACTCTCTAGGAAACCATACATAGATTTTATGGGCCCATAGCTGACAAAAATGGATGTGACCCCACTGAAGTCACTGGGGATCAGCCAGCTTCCATCAGCTACATCTGCAGCCCATCACCATTCCCTAGTTCCAATAACCAAGAAGAGCAAAGCTGGAGCAGAGAGCTTGTGTGGTCATTGAGGGCCTTCCTTGAGTTAACCAATGTGGATGATTTTAAGATATTTTCTTTGGTTCAACCTCCCACAGTTCATTGCACCCAGGCAGGCCCCACTACATGCTTACACTTCTCTCAGTGGTAGTCTTTTCTTAAAAAACACATTGCAAAAATCAGTGTTCTGTTATACTCTTTACCTCCTATTTCAAGCCAGGCTGTAACCTGTCAGGAGAAGGCGCATACCCTAGAATATTTTGCCAAAACCTGGGTTGCTCTGGTTATTCCTATTAAAAGAACCCCCAGGGACATTGGAAACAACTATTTCATCTCAGAATGCCTAAATAGTTCAATTTATTTTTTGCAAGGGATCAAGGCCTTTACATCTGAACACAGCATACCCAGTGAAATATCAGCTGTTAACCTGGAGTTTTTTCTAGAACCCTGAGTTTTGTACATTCTTCAGTAATAGCTTAAACACTTTAGGTTAATCATTTAGACTTTTGTACAATGAAACTTCAACAATTATGTACAGAGACCATCTGCAGTATGTAATACCTAGAGCTGAGAGACAATTTAACAAAGGTCTCTACCTGCTGCAACACCTTAGCACACGGGTGTGATTTAAAGGTAATGTGGCAGGTTTAATGCAGAATTTCCTTGCTTTCCTAGGTTTAAGTTTCAACCTTAATGGTATAACTTGCATTGACATTGTTTCAGTTTGTTTTGACATCATAATTGGGTCTAATCTCCACAGACTTGCACTGCAGTCTTATTTCTTATTGTAGTCTCACAATGTGATTTTACCATGAGAGCACTGTAGTGAGGCCTTCTCCAAGTCATGCTTTGAAATCACGTTGTGTGTGTAATACTGCCTTGTAATGGCTTTGTAAGAGGGTCTCTGAAGATCTTCCCTGCGACAATTTGGCCATCTTAAACTGTAATGACCTCACAATGCCATAAAGCAATTACCATTACAAATTTAAATGGTCTTATGTAGGAACTTCTGTGCTGCCTCATTAGGTGACACATTTTGCTGTGTCCAACCTCTTATTTAAATACAACACATCTACTGGATCACCACTGCTTCTTTAATTCCAAAATCAGGCTACAGCATGCATTTAATTACATTTTTTTTAACTGCAGATGGGCTGATGAGAATCTTCTCTAGCAGCACATTTTATTAGAACTGGGCTAGGTTAGTGGCATCTAGATCTGGAATGAATTTCATTCACTTGCTGACCATAAGCCAAATCACAGCTAGGAATTTGCTTTGAAACCAAAATAACAGAAATCTGCTATGGTCTATTGTCACCTGATACAGCTTTCCTTCCTCACTGCTTTGTTCCTGAAAGGGCTTGCAGCTGGGGCATTGATTTCTATTTTAGCGATTCTTTGGGGAAGTGATGGCCAGCACAATTCCTGTCCCTTTGTTAGACACCCAAGACAGTAGGAGCTGGTGATATATGTTGGGAGGTAAAATAGCCTGTTCTGTCTTTTATGGTTAGAAATCTCAGAACTCTTTATTTCCCAGGAAAATCATAGGCTTATCTAGGACACCTGTAAGACCAGCTATGGAGGACCTCAGGGTTCTTTTCCAGCCTGACTGGGAACTTAGATCAATTCCATTAGACAGAGGAGGTTGTCCTAGTTTCTATGTAGCTCTAGGAAATGTGAAACTGTTCCATTCTTACTCCTCTAACTCAATTTTGTTTCATTTCAGACCCTCTACAGCTGTATTTAAGATGGTTTTATGGCTTGTGCAACATCAAGAGACACGTGGCACAATGTGAGGATGAGGGGCCCACTGCCACCACTTACAGCCAACTTCCAAGAAGCAGCTGAGACTTATAACTTCTTCAGTTCAGAGGCAGGCTCCTGAGAACATGTTCATCATTTTAATTCAAGTCTTCATTGCTGGCTGACTGCCAAGTGGCCTACCAGATGTCTCTCTCTTTACTATGGTTGAAGCAGATTATGATGTTCCAGTTCATTTTTCCTTCACTGACAGCCTGGTTCTAAAAATGTGCCAGACTTTAAGGGCAATATTTTCAAAAGCCAGGTCAACTCACAACAGTACACCAATGACAGTGCATGCAAATACTACAAAACCGTATGATAGGCAATTAACTCAATGTTATTTCTGCTAGTCGAGTAACTTTGATTTTGTTAAGGGTCTTTAACACTAAGGAGGAGGATTCTTAAAGTGCCAATTCCTAAAGTGAACATGGCAGAAGTGGAACTTTCACTTGGAAAATATAAAATTTTGGCAGCTGTAGTTAAAAAGGAGAATCTAAATCTGGCAGCTTTCAAAAAGAGAGAGGGGGGAAAAAAAGAGCAACCTCCAAACTGACTAGATTTATTTTGAGTTGCATTTTTTTTCAGAGCCATTAATTACATCACAGACATGGATGTACTTTGGGTGTATGTGTTTTTGCACAGTTCCCAAAGTCCTGTTCATGAAGGATGTCTGTTACATATATTGTCTCTCTCTCATTCTCTCCCAACATCTCTACTAGAATATTAAGAAANCTGTTCATGAAGGATGTCTGTTACATATATTGTCTCTCTCTCATTCTCTCCACCTAGAAATGAAAAAGTTTCACAGAACAAAGGTTATTCTTTATCAGGTCAAAAGTCTTTGAGACATTTGTAGTACTTGGTTTCAAGGAAGGTCCCAAAGTCTGAGCCAAAATTGAAGGTTTCTAATGCCCCATAAGAAATGTTTCTTAAAGAATTCTCTCTCTCACTATAGGAACCTGCAGCCATGTGGCAAGTCTTCTCTTTCCAGCCTTCAAACACATGATATTTTTTTACTCTTTTTCACCTGCTCAGGTAGTCTCAACTGCTTTTCAACTAACTCTTCATTCATTGAGTGTTCTGTGGATGTCTGATCATGACTGAATACACATTTCATACTGTGGCTGTGCATCCTGCAGAACACTGTGTGTGCCACAACAGGCAACTAGAACACAGTAGGAAGACTTTTCCCACAGTCTCTTTCAATTGTTTTTGGTGTCTGCTGTCATGTTCAACATAGTCCCCTGTATTTAACTTAAAGATTATTTTTCAAAGTGCATATGAGGTGAACACCCTCACTCTGTCTCTGCATCTCTCTTTTGCTTTCATATGAAGGACTTCATGCAGTTTTCTTTTTATGAATTGCAATTCTACAGAAATTAGAAACCAAAATTACATTAGATGGTAATTCTGTCTCGAAACTTTTAATAAACCACATGGCTTTTGAGACTGTTTGTCTAAATGTGTTCATGCAGTTCCATTTCCTAGTTGGGATCTACTAGGCAAAACACTACTATTGTGTTATCTTTATGCTACTTTTGCTTTGCCCTGAGTCATGACATTGATACAATACCTCTTATCAAAACTTTAAAGATCCAACACCATAACCCCTAGACAACCCCCTGATATGAAGCAGCAAGTTCAGGGTGTTAAACAAGGGGCTTGACTGGAAGGAGGGAGTGCTTTGCTAATAAACTGCATTATCTGAACAGTTTTACTAGTGTGAAGACCCTTGTACTGATGATTTATTTGGAAGTTCTGGGTATATTAACTTTTGCTAAGAGCTGAGACTAAAAACTTTATGGGGAATGCTACATACACTCCAAAGACCGACAAGAGAATTTAAGTTAGATGTGATTAGTATGAAGAAAGTTACATTTATTATACTCTTATGTATAATTGATCATATGAAAGGCCTTTTGTAACTATAAAAGAGACAGCACATTAAATTGTTTTACCCTGAGGATTATACAAATTTGTAGAAATCGGATTGGAATATCAGCCTATTGGTTTCATCGCTATGGTAAATCATTAAGATGTTCCATGTTAATCATAAATCTTTGTATCTATTTATTATTAATCAAATAGCTCCTCCCAGCTGCTGCTTTGCTTCATCCAATCAAACCAAGCCCTGGCAGCATTAGCTGTGATGAGGGGCGGCTGTATGCACATAATATGCGTGGCACATAGCACAGATTATACAGTGCTAGATGTGGGGTTTGAGAGCTGATGGGGTGTTAGCTCTCCACAGCAGGGGGGCCTGGTTGCAGGATTTGTGAGGAGGCATGCCTCATTAGTAAGATGATTCATGGTGAAAGGGAGTTTAGCTGGGAATAATTTAGTGGCTGCTGTGGGGGAGCAGAAATATAGTTTGGGATAGCAAGGTTATGAACCTGTGTTTATCTGACAAAGTCTTGAGCGCTGACTGATGTCACCCTGCACTAGTCTTACCATTTGAGTTTAGAAAACAATGTTGCAAAACCCTCTCAACTCACAAGTAAGTAAATGAAAGAGACAATCTGAATACAACCTAACTGAATGTTCTTGTATTACTTGTGGATTATCCTAGCTTTCATGCAAAGCTAATTGGCTTTCTGAGCACTTCTGAGCTGGTGTGTCTATACAGACTGATGCTTCATTGCCAAGAAGAAGTCAACTCCAACTCAATGACATAGCATATTGATTACTGCCTATTTCCTTCTACTATATCCTGTGAGTGTAATGATATCTGACATTATCATTTTCCTGAAACTGCTGAAGTTGACATACTATTTAGATTTGGCCCACATTTCTTCAATTAGCAGGATTATTATAAATGATGTACTGCTGCAAGCCTTAGATGCTTCTTGCTCATGCCATACAAAATTAGGTAAGTATGGAAACCCATTTTAAGAGGAGACAAAAATATTACTGGAAGAACTAGATATTTACAGTGATGCCATAAGAAGATGAGAAGCAAGAACAGTGACAATAATACAGCCCATTCAAAACTGAACATTGAACGCCTTTAGTATGACAGATTTTCCTTAAGTAACTTAATGTTTAAAAGCAAAACATCCCTACATTACTTTAAGTGGGCCTGTCCACAAATGTAAATACACATCTTTCAAGCAGTGACCAGTTCCCATTCAGCTTTACACTTAATGTGGAAGTAACTATTTTCTGGGACAACATGAACAGAAACATACATTTCCTGCTCTGATTTTGTGCAAAATGAAATAGCAAAATTCTTGCTAATATTAGTGATGAGATTTTTTACTGATAGGAAGTATGGCAGCAGTATGTAGTTTTGAGTTCTTTTGTGTGACTTTGTTTCTCCTCTGGTTTGTTCAGTAAGCTCCTGTGTGACATCAGTAGCTGGTCTGGGCTGACACTCTTGCACACATCGGTTCAGGTGTCCATACATACCAGGAATAGGGAAAAGTAACAGATCAGCTAAAAGTGCTTGAAACTTCCTATGCCATGAAAGTCTGCTTCTTCTCTATCAGTGCCTGCCCAAATTCTCAATTTTGCTTTGCTTTTATTTCCAGAGATGATTTTTTCTGTAACTAAAATAGAAAGTCGAGAGCTCTGAAAACTAATGGATTTTGAAACATATACATTGGTCTGTGTAGCTCTGTGAGGTATAGGAGCATGGGCTTGAACTGCAAAGGTTGTCAGATCATGTCTTCTTTATCTTTCTTCATCTTTTAATTATTTTTTTCCTTTCTTTTTTCCTTCCTTTCAACACTGAATATGTTCAATGTACAAAATTTAAATGCTACCCTTTCAAGTATCTGGCATTGTATTTTAAGACACAGAAAGGAGACAGCTTTGCAGCCTGCCAAACACATAGTGTTATATACAGGGCTGAAGGAACAATGAACAGATTAATCTTCTGCTCCCTGTCCTGATCCATCAGTATTATTTATTTATTCTGAAATAATTCAGTGAACAGCAAACCCACCACTTCTCCATTCCCACACAGAGCTTCAGCTTGCAGATTAGACTTCCCATGCCAGGTGATACTGTTGTATAAGAAATAATGAAAAAGCATGTGTCCCTGGATGGATGCCATGCCCATCAGAGGCATTTTGCTCCTGTCTTTGCAGATGCAAGGAGAACATCCCCCAGCAGAATGGGTCTGCTCCTGCAAGAGTACCAGGTGTTACATGCTGAGGAAGATGCTCTGTGTTGTAAAAGATGCTCTTGTCTTTCCATCTCAGGGAACTGTTGATAATTAAGTGGTCATCTTGGACCTCGGCCTTTGTCCTGTACTGAAGGTATTTAGCAACAGCCAGTGTTTGAATTGCCACTGAGCTGAAGAATTTAGTGTTCATGCACTGTAAGGTGTAAACCTTTGCTCCAAGCCCCACCCTCTCTCAGTTATTAGGTGAAGTTGTCTTGAGGTTATGTTCAAGTAGTGCATGGCAATTCTTCATCTGGCTTTATCTGTGTCTTCATTTTACCTTCTCCCAGACAGTGTCTGGGTGTCGTTCTGGTAGTTTGAGAGGCAAAATGCAGGGATGTTTTTTCTGAGTTTTTTCTTTCTCTTTTTGTGGCATCATATTCTGAAATGAACACTTTCTCCTATATCTTTAGTTTTTGCCACAGCTTTGGTTTTTTTTGGCTTTGTTCCTGCTAGCATGTTTTCAAGAGAAAATATTTTTCTGTAATTTACTTTTGAACATAGTGCCAATGGAATAAAGAATAAGATATAAAGAGTAATACACCCAAAATTGCAACCTGCCTTGGGTGTGGGTTTGGTTATCAAAATATACAATCTGTGGATCCCAGAGCTCTGTGGAAGAGATCCTCTAAACCAAATCCTGTTACAAATATAAACTGGTGAATAATTAATTGTGAATAAATGTGTAAGAAAAAACCTCTTAAAAGACACCAACTTCTTGTATGCCAGGTTCATCAGTCTAACAGGGGTCATAACAGTAGGAAAAGATAACCAGATTCTTATCCCATTTATACCTCTGAAAGGTCAGAATAAATCAGAACAACTCAGGTATACCTCCAGAGGGCCTGAGATCAGAGCTGTATGCTCAACGACCAAACATTTTAGCACAGCTCAGGTGGAATATGCAATCATTTTGACTCCTTAAAGACCAAAGACCAAATTTTATTGACCCACCAGGAGAATAGACAGCCCAAGAATTTCACAAGTACCATTGCCTCTCTACCAGAGCTTGAAAGGGCATAGAGTTATCAATGATGCTGTCAGCAAGCACATTTGAAACCTGCCTGACTGACAACAACTGTGCCCGGAGCTGACTCTGGATGCTTCATTCTGCATTTTCCTTCAGAGACAGGAAGCATGTGGATAGGCTGCACATTAGCCAACTCTGGGATTTGGGCATACTCCTGATGAATAAAGAGGATGGCATGATGCCTCTGGAGGACTGGAATGCAGGGCAACAAGTTTGCTCCAAAACAAACGTCATGTACAATATACGTTATAAGGGTAGTTTGGTTTAGCTGTGTTGTCAGGGTGTTGCCTGGCAAAGACACTGAAACATTTAGAGCCTTAAAGCTAAATGGTTTTGTTTGAAAGTCCCCAGGCAGCATCTCTCCAACCCCATGTGAGGTAACCAGAAGTAACCATAGGAGCTGGAACTGCGCAGCCTCAGCAGCGTGAGGAACAGAGCACAGAGGCATTGATTGCAATGGTGGCAGCAGCATGCTGAGACTGAGAAACTCACCTCTGGGACCAGTCCCAGATTTCAAGCACGCAAGTGGGTTAGGGAGTTCATGGGGATTTGATTTGGCCAAACATAAATAGGCTTTCTGCTGAATTTAAAGCCAGTTCAAGGTCCACATCCCAGAAAACGCTGAACTTCCAGGAAACTTGCATTTATGAATTTTCACTAATTCCTAGTAAAAGATAATGTTGGAGTTTTCCACTTAAACATCTCATTTAATGTATTGCAGAGGCTAAAACACTTTACAGACCAACAGTAAAAGTAAGAAACCCTGAGATACACCCTTCTTTTTTTGCAATAACATAAAAACCCCATCAGCCCTGCAGGGGAGCTAAGACCCAAGGTGAAGGAGGACTTGACCTGCTTCTATCCTCTTTTGCATCAATAGTTACAAACACCTACAGCTGGACAGGGAGAGGCAAACCAGGGTAAGGACAAACACTGTTTCACAGGCGTTTTCCCCTTGCCTTTTATTGAGTAGCTGGAGTATTTCTAGTTAATAATTTTCAGATGGAAATATGCTTTACAGGCATATCAGGATAGGAAGATGCTAAGAAGCTCAGGAGATGTGATCACTTGCCAAACTCTGAGGTATAAAAGTTGTTAAATTAGGCCATGTGATGGGTCCAAAACGGGCTAATTTATGCTACTTTGAACATCATTCTAGCCCTTTTAAAACATTTCCCCCAATTAAGCTGTTCAGGCCACAGATCTAAATAGCTGTCTGCACAGGCTGCCAATTGATTAATTCCCTAATGATGGATTGAAGCTACAGCTTTTGTTTCTTAATCTCTCCTTTCTCCATTAATGGCAAATCATTCATAAAACAAATCTTACAAATATAAGTAAACACACAGGAGTACAGGGGACAGATTGCATATAGATTTATTGCAGAACTAATTCTTGATTGCCCTTAACAATTTATTATTATTTTTGTTTTCTCTTTTCTCACAGAGCCACAGGAGTCTGGTAGGCAATTTTCTGAACCTGAGCTTAGTTTTCAGGCTGCAGCCTACAAAGAGCTCAGATGGCTACCCATGCAGGAGACATAACCAAGGATGCTCTTCAGGGGGCACTTTACAGGATCAAAGCTTCTGTGGACGAAATGTGGAGGATCAGACTGCAAGGAGATGACCACCTTGTCCCTCTGACGAGCTCTGTGATCACATTGCTCTTGCAACAGCAGAATCTGAGTGTCAATGCAGGAAGATGAGCGAGGTCCATGCAAGCAATAGGAAATGCCAAAGAGAATTAGTGTGTCTTTTCCCTTAAGTAGTCTCCCCTGTGGAAAAAGTCCATTGCCCCATGTAATCACAAGTGCCTGGGGGTTGTCAGATGAGCAGTCTTGGAGGAAAAGCTTCCAATTCAATAGGCCACCGAAGTGAAATCTAGGTAGTGGTCATTAAGGAAGATGTGGAAGAGGTCTGAATAAGCAAAGCAAGAGCAAGGTGAAGAACTCAGCGAGGAGTGTCTCTGAGTCCTGTTGCTGCAGAGACAAAGCTCTGTTGAAAGCTATTTCATGCAGTGCAAGAAGAATCGCTGCTCTGAAGTGCATCACTCAGCCTGTCACCTCTGTGTCTCGAGCTGCATAGAAAAAGAGAAATAAAATAATGGGTATGAGAACTTAATTAATTCAAGAATTAGAAGAGTTGAGAAATGGGACCCTTCAAAAGTGTGACCCAGATAAGATTCACTGTATGCTATAAATCATCCATTATTGTTTAGAGTTTCCTTTCTCCACACTTGACCTTCATCATCATTCTCTTGCCTGAGTCTGAGTGTCATCACAGAAGTACTAAGTATGCAGATGGAAACATAGGAGACACATTTGAAAGTATTTCCCTGACTGCTTGCATTTTTATGGAATTGAAAAGAAACAATGAAAACTGAACTGATTTTGCTGTCTATTATTTCTCTGAGCACCATGTGAGGTAGACAGCTCTTCAAAGAGAATAAAGTTTGGTTCGTGACATTCCCAATTAAGCCCTTCATCTTGGAGATAATTAACCAGTGTTAGAGGCTTCCCAGTCCTGGACAGCAAAGGATACATTCTCCAACAATATATGCCTGTTTAAAAATGCCATGCTTTTCCCTACTTGTACTTGTCGTGGGAGAGTTAGCATGGGCTGATATAGCAAATGTATTTGCAGACAGGTAGTTACTTCTCTACATGGCAGGTTTGGATGCAGGTAACACTTGGGAAAAATTGTGGAGTCTTTTCTGGATTAGGTTTTGGTAGCTGAGAGACAGAACATGGATGTTCTTTTCTTCTGGGCAAAGGAGGGGTAAAGGACCTGGCTTTGTTTCCTGGTACAGCACTATGAATCCAGACTGGCTCTATTGAGTTTGCTCGCAGATGCCCTTGAGTATCAGTCAGTTTACCACAGAGTGGGGAGAGAGTGGCTTGTGCCACACTGTGTGTACACCCCCAATCCTGGGGCTGGCTGGAGGCAGGTTTAACCCCTGGTGCAATTCAGAACAGCCTCAGGGCTGCTCTGGGTTGTGCTGTTTTTTGACAGTCCCTCTGGGACGGCCCTATCGTGGCATGCGTCTGACATGCCATGTCAGAGGAGAAGCAGGAGGAAAGGGTGACAGGAATCATTGCATAGAGCTACCCACTGACATACACACGCTAAAATCCAGCTGAAAGTTGTTCCATTTCAGACATCTGCTTGAAAACGCATCCACTGACAAGGGTGAAAGAAAGTGTTGTGGAGAAGGCTCTATGGTTGGTCCCATATTGTTTTTTTTAAGTAGTGTTTTATGAGGCATAAACCAATTTGGTTTTTCCTTGGTTTTACTGTTTCACATAGACTCTGGGTGCGAGCTTGTCTTATGAACTGGCATGCAGCCATGGCAAATACATGACCATCACCACTTTGTATAACTACTTCACAAATTGTTCCTCGAAGAGAAAAAACTTCCTGGGTCATCTGTCATTGCTTCATTACCTGGCTGCATCTTCCATGTGCCAGGATACAGAAGATGACATTTTCAAATTGCAAGTCAACAGTATTGGTATTATTAATATGATTAGTAACAGCCTTAATAGTTCTCTTTGATGATAGTTGCTTTCACCCAAGTCTCTCAAAACATGTACAGAGCACGATGCAAAATTTAATACACAAGCAGTAATTATTTATCCCTGTATCAGTGTTCTCTCCTGTTGATTTATTACCCTACTGACAACAACATAGATACTGCAGACAGTCCCTTCATTCATTCTGTTAATCAATTTTAATCTTGTGTTTGAACATTTGGAGTGCAAATATTCCAGGCTTGATGTCCCAAAAAAGTGGCTGTGCTATAGATATGTCTCCTAGTTATTACCCCTTGGGTATCAGTCCCACAGTGTTAGATACCTTGACTCCAAATCTGAACTTCAGGAATTCTATTTGGCTTCCAAGTCCACAGAAGAGAAGTGGAAGATCTTGTAAGCAGGGATTGGGCATGCTTTTGTGTTTGTAGAGCACTGAGTGTAATGGGACCCTCACAGGATCTCTGGTTGCTACTATAGTACAAATGTTAAATACTATTCTTCCCAGTGCTAGATAGGTTTCGGGTAATTAGAAACACAGGGAATGCAGGCTATCTGGATGAGCAGAGAATGAAGCATTTTAAGCACACTCCCAAATTCTTGCTTGTCTTTTCACCACATATTATGTTGTTAGTCTCTATAACAGGTGATTTGCAGGTTAAATCCCATTTTCTTTCTCTATAGACTAAATTCATCTTTGATATAAGCGGGCACAAGTCCATTAACTTCAATAGAGTTGCGTTCACTCACTCCAACATTGAATCTGTCCCAGTGGGTTTATGCTGTAAATCTATCCCAGAATCAGTGGTTACAGAGGCATTGGCTCTGCTCTGAAATTCATTCAGTCTTTTCAAATGAGCTTTTTAGAGGAGCCTGGGAATGTTTTCAGCCTCTGCACCAACACATAAGCCTCACTCCAGAACCACTTCTTAGTTTCAGCTGCTTCTTTTCTCCCCTGCCTTAACTCTTCTTTTACTCTCTGCTCCTCTCACACGTTACTATTTGCAGCTTCTCCCCTCCTGTCTGGCCAAGACTGGTAAGCAATGGTCCTTGTAGCCACACCATCCTGCTCTGAGGTGGTTTTGTCAAATCTCATCAGTTAAGTAGGGTTGGGTCTGGTTAGTATTAGGACAGAAGCCCTTGAAGAAGAGCCCCAGGTGTTGTACATGTGAGCACTGGGTTACCAGTAGGTGCCATTCTTCCTTCCTAGGCCAGTGCCCTAAGTAACCTTAACCAGTGCTCTAAAATACTGTCCCATGGCACTACACTGCTCTGCTGATACAGTCATCACTGGATGGAAAAAAAATTTAAGGTGAATCCTACCCAAATCACAGAAAATTCTTCTTTTCAGCTGTAATTTTTCTGTCAGCCCAACTAAACAGAGTATGGAACATGTGGGAGGGTTTAACACTGCTTTGCCTCTGTTGTATTTAATATTACTACTTCTGCAATGCATTCATTCACAGAACAATACGGAAGCCCTCTGGTGTCCAATTTAACACCTATAAATTTGTCTGTGCAATCTCTAACCAACTGGACAGATAAAATGTTTGTCTTCTGTTCCAGAATTCTTGCATTCTCTTTTGAAATACAGCTCTTTGATTAATTTCTTTTTTCCCACTGGACTGAGAGTCCATGTGGGTGTTTGGAAGGGAGCAGACCCTCTCCAGCCTAGCTGAGCCCTGGGCTATGCCACAGCTGTTACCAGGTCTGTTCTGGGGTCCAGAGATCTCCATTCACAGTAGGTCTTGATTCATGTGGGAGAGCCAGTGAATTACTGGCTGGTGAACCCACACCAGGGCAGTCTTTGTGTCTCTTTTGGACCCTGCCAGTGCCCCAGCCTTGTTTGCAGACTGAGTTGGTCACCCAAAGCCAGCTTCCCTCAGACAGGGAACAAGTACATACCTTCCTCTGCCTCAAATGGAAAGGGGGGGGGGGAGGATTTGATTTCTTTCTTATGATGGTATTTTGGCACATTGTTTCCTTTATGTTTCACCACTTTTCCCCCTCCAGGGCAAATGGGAATCTAACCATTGTTGGCATGGAAAGCATCCAACCACCTATTCCTCTTTGCCATCTCCAAGTCCATGCTTATTCCCAGGAGAAAGCCCAGGAGTGATTAAATAACTAAGCAGCATTATGAAGATCTCTGGTCTGCAAAGGTGGAAAAATCTGTCCAGAGGTTGAAATGCTGCTCCAAGGTTTTCAGGAATAGCCTAAGCTTGTCAGGCTGGTACCACTGCTCCTTAGAGGGGAGCAGTCTGGAGTGGGTTACACTGTGCTGGGTCTGGACAGGATAGAGTTCATCAGACCCAAACATCTCTTTTTTTCATATGGTATCTTTATGTACTTCACTGAACATTACTAAAATCAGAGTTCCCTTCACTTCTGTCCATCTGGGCTAATAAAGGGCAGATGAAAGGGAAGGATTTACTCAGAAATCATGGCATGGTCTTTGCAAAACAATAAGGAGATTGAAGACCATTTCAAGGCAGAGTATAGCAAACATCCAGTTAATAGGGGCCCCAGAGGATCCAAAGGATTTGAGTTCAGGGATGAAGATAGTAGGCAGTAGTAGCCCTTTAAGGGATCTAGGAAAATTGAGGGTGAGGAGGGGGATGCATTTAATCTCTTCACTGAGTACACGGGAGAATTATACAGCATACAGGCATTGCTGATGCTCAGCATCACATCTTAGGATTGAATATAACTTAGTTCCCAGTCTAGAATTTACCCACCAAACAGAAAGGTTGAAAGGCAGCGTTAATTACACATCTGTCCAGCACGTAGTGAAACTCAGATGTCGGGTGTCATATAAATGTAAAATGTTGCTATTCTACAGGATGGTTTCTGTACATGTGTAGATTAAACAATGGCTTTGCACAAGACTAAAATCTGCAGTGCTGCTGCTTTCTGAAAGGAGTTAATTGTATGGCTGCAGTATTATGGACACTGTGGTTTTACTGAGCTAAAAGAGGAGGACAGTGATTCATGGCTGCACCCATGCTCTTCGTCATGAAATATAAATTAAAAATAGTTGTATTATGGTAGTCTACCTGTATTGTTACATTCATAATGGATATCACACATCCGTCCTTGCTCGGTGTTGCAGGCAAAGCATGTTAGAGAAACTATGGCAGTATTTTTCTTTTAGGTGTAACAATCTGTCAGTATCAAATTCTCTTAGTCAGTAGGGAGCATATAGTGTTGATTTACTGAAAATCTGGGATTATGTCTGCTCTGTGGTGAGCATAGATTTAAGAGGGGAGAGATAAGGGGTCTCCAAAAGGTGAAGAAAAACACAAATGAAACCTAGCAAGCAAAAAATAGCTTGACAGCTAAGATGCAGTACAGTCACTGTCAAGTCTTCTTGAAGGAAAACCCTTGCTCACAGGAATGCTCTGAGCACTGCACACTGTACCTTAAACAACCCACTCCATTACCCACTTCACATCAAGGAACTGTAAATGTATAAATGGAGCTGTGGGTAAGAAAAATCTTTAATATTTCTGTGTTCCAATGTACAAATGCTTTCAGTGGTGGACCGGAAACAATTGGGCACACCAATTCGGGGACAAAAAACAACACGAGAGGATTTCCTTTATCTTTTATTCCTTTCATGGCCAAGCCCATTAAACAAAGAGTGGGTGACAGGCAGGTTCAGCGAGACGGGCTCTGCAGATGCCGTGGAGGCAGCAGCAGCTTGACCCCCCCATGTCACTGTCTGTGCTGCTGGTTTGCACAGACCCTCCTGACCATGGCCCCACGCAGAAGGGGCACTGCAGCTCACCTGAGGCTCTGCACTGTGCTGCATCAGGCCACCGAGATTGCAGGGGCTAATTCAGGCCATTCTGTTAAGGGCTGAAAGTTGCAGCCAGCTGAGGAGCAAACGTGCCACAGTTACAGTCCTGTCCTAGTGGAACGGTGCCTCCTCCATCACAAAATACAGTTTGGCACTAATTGGTATCTTTAATGGCAGTCTCAGCAGAGAGCCTGGGAAGGCTTTCCTTCATCCTTGTTCTGGGCCTTCCACGCTGGCTGGGGACACTTTCATTGCTGCTGCCCGCGTTGTAATTGTTCTGGGGATAAGTAAAGGATTTCCAACTCTGACCTGCCAATCTGTCACCCTTCAATAGCCACAAAGTCACAGAGAAATTAATTTTAAAAAGCCAAATATCACATTAGTAGCCACCGCACAAGCAAAATACAAGCAATTAAAAACCACCCTGCAAATGTATTGAGCATCCAGTGTGCACGTCGCTTGATTTTATCCCACAAAGAGGGGTGATTCATTTGTGTGGAAGAGAAGAAAAGCAACCCCAAACCCTCTAACTCTTCTCTGGTATCAAACACTACAAAACTTCACGGGATTTATTATATTAAAAAAAAAAAAAAAAAAGCTCCCTTTCCTTTTAAAAAAGAGGAGCCACGTTGTGTGGTGCTGTGCTCTTTTT